>VOCN01037506.1:0-20422 GCA_007922305.1 Dermatemys mawii
CCCCAGGAATGTGGCCTGGCTGCTCAGGTGCTGAATCTTGAAGAGTCGTGTAACTGGACCACATGGCTCTGAAACTCCATTTTACAACTGGACTCTGATTAGCAAGAAGGAAGCGGTCTCCACCCACAAGAGGAAGTCTATATAAACCTGGGAGAAAGATCTCCATTTGGTCTTTAATCTGCAGTCTGGCTCCTACTTCTGGAAGGGACTTTGCTGCAAAGGGGCGGTCTGGCCAAAGGATTGATGACCCATTCCTCCTGGGAATGTATTCCAGAGACTCTGATTTGAACCTGCAGTTATTCTGCAACTGATGCAAGCCATTACTGCATGTATTTGATTTCCTTTAACCATTCCTAACCCTCACCTAGGTCTTTTTCCTTGTATAATAAACCTTTAGATTTTAGATTCTAAAGGATTGGCTACAGCGTGATTTGTGGGTAAGATCCGATTTGTATATTGGCCTGGGTCTGGGGCCTGATTCTTTGGAATTGGGAAGAACCGTTTTCTTTTATTGGGGTATTGGTTTTTACAACCATCAGTCCCCAGGACAGGTGGCTACTGGTGGTGATACTGGGAAGCTGGAGTGTCTAAGGGAATTTCTTGTATGACTTGTGGCTAGCCAGTGGGGCAAAACCAAAGTCTTTTCTGTGTGGCTGGTTTGGTAACCCTTTGGGGGTGGGGAAACCCCAGCTTTGGGCTGTAATTGCCCCTTGTGAAGCAATTTGTCCTGATCTGACACTCTCAGTGGGTCACACCAGGAACAGCACCGTCACATCCGTCCTGGTGGAGGGGCCAAGTGGGTGAGGAATACCTTTTACTGGACTGTAGAGAAGTGATTGCGGACATCACCCTAATCTAGTGGACTCCAGACTTTTCACATTGTGCCCTCTGATCCATGTCTGCAGCCCCTCTGAAGCCATGGTCAAGAACCAGGGTTGGGAGTGGTGCTTTGGCTTCCTGGAGAGGGGGTGTAAACATAAGTAAGGGGGATGGGGTCAGTCTGGGAACTAGGGGCCCACGTTGGGGGCCAGGTTGGGGAAGAGCTGGGGGAAGAGTAGGGCTGAGTGTTGCTCCTTCTCTGCCCTCTTTGGGGGCTGGCTTGGGCCCTGAGATGCCCCCATGAATGTTCCTCTGTGCCCCCATAGGAGTCATGCCCCACATTTTAGGAAATAGGAGAGCTCAGTGGTTAAACCATTGGTTTATCTAACCCCGGGTTGTGAATTCAAGCCCCGAGAGAGCAGCACAGCCCAGGTGAAAGAAGGCAGAACCTTAACCCGTAAGAGCCACTCACAAGCATCAAGCTTGCCTCAGTTGTTTGGCAGCAGGTACCATGACTTAGTTGGTTAAAATGCCTGTTTTGTAAACAGGAGATCCTAGGTTCAACTACCTATGGTGCCTTGTTGGGGGTGTTTGTTATGGGGGTGTAGCTCAGTGGCAGAGTGTTTGTCTGCAGATCAAGGGGTCCTTGGTTCAAATTCCAGTGCCCCCTTACAAGATTTTGGGGATTGGTCCAGCTTCGAGCAGGCGGTTGGACTAGGTGATCTCCTGAGGTCCCTTCCAATCCTGACATTCTGTGATCAGTGTTTAAAGTGACCCCTACTGGCTAAGCAGGGGCTAGTGATGCCAAAGCCCAGGGAAAGGGAGAAGAAGTGCAGGGGCCCTGGCACCAGAACCTTGGCCCTGCAGCCCTGCCCCTTCCACCCACAGCCCCATCCACTAGTCACCCCTGTTCTATCCCTTCCCCCACTGCCCCACCCAGCTCACTCCTTTACACACACCCTGTCTGTGGCCTGAAGGCCAGAGGAGCTCTGTGCCCTGGCTGCAGCACCCAGGCCATAGGGAGCAGTGAGAGCTCCTCCAGCCCTGGGGCTGCCCTTGGGGAAATTTTCCAGGGCACCATTGTGTGTCCCTGGCTAAACTGGAAAAGTTCCTGATCATTTCCCCACTTGCTGAACCATGATTAGGGTCTGTTTGTAGTGAATGATGTTACTGTCCATTGATAATTCCCTGCCATGACAATTCAGACACACCCTTACCCCATCATAGCCCCAGCACATCAGTGACTCCAATAGCAGGGGCAGTTTCAGTCTCACCCCTTTCTTCTTCCATTGGGTGTTGAATGACCTGCCAGGGTTCAGAACATTAATTCTCCAATTCCATTGATAAACTGATACGAACTGACTGAAATCCCTGGTCAGAAAAGCAGCACATCCCTGCACTGGCTGGGAATCAAAACCAGGTCAACTGTTTAGAAGGCAACTATGCTCACCACTATGGTACTAGTAAAACACATCTTCTATGTGCCACTTATGTTTGACAAATGACTCACTCCCACAGAGGTAAAGAGCTGCCTGGAGGCAGCCTGCCAGCTATGAGCAGAGGCAGGTTCCTAGAGAGAATAAAAGTTGGGGACATGGGCTCTACATCCCAGCCTGAGGTGACTCCATCCCTGCCTTCAGAGAAGGGAACTGAAAATCGATTACCATAATGACAAACTTTACTCCACAAGGAAGGCGACAGCTCCCTTTAAAGCACATTTTGCACTGGTTCCTGCTATGTACAGATGGTTTTGCTGCTGCTGCTGCTGATTCCAATCCTTGAGCCTTGCCTGGATAAGGAAGGATTCAGGCTGTCCCTCAAGTGAAGACGGGAGATGATGTTTTTGACAGGGACGGCTGCCTCGTCTTAAGATGTTTGTCGGTCACCTTCTAATCTGGTGGGTGGTGGGTACATGCAGGCAGCCCCCACTCCTGGGTCTCTCACAGGGAAATAAAGTTTCTGCACAAAATCCCAAAGCTTTTTGCCAGAAGCAGGGAAAGAAAATGACCATAAGGGGCCAGCACATAAGGAATATAAGACAGCACCATTGTTAAGGGGTAAGCCATTATTTTATGTCAACATCCAAAATTGTTGATCAAGGTTCAGTCAGTGTGGCCTCCACTGGTGCAAAAGATGCACACACAGTAATTATATTACAGTGATGCTGGGGTTGTGTGTTCAAGCCTTATCTAGGTTACCAGTTTTGCAGGATTTGATAGCAGCCTTCAGCTCCCCAAAGGCAGGTTGCAAAGAGGATGGAGCTCAGCTGTTCTCAAGTGGTGGCAGATGACAGAACAAGGAGAAATGGTCTCAAGTTGCAGTGGGGGAGGTTTAGGTTGGATGTTAGAAAACATTCTTTCACTGTCGGGGAAGGGGAAGGAGAAGCACTGGAATGGGTTACCTAGGGAAGTGGTGGAATCTCCATCGTTAGAGGTTTTTAAGGTCAGTCTTGACAGAGCCCTGGCTGGGATGAGTTAGTTGATGTTGGACCTCCTTTGAGCAGGGGGTTGGACTAGATACCTCCTGAGGTCTTTTCCAACCCTGTGAGTCTATGATTCTAAGGTCCGGACTGGTAAACTACCAGACTGAACAAGTCATGTTATCGATGGTGACATTAGAATTGAAGGATTATATCACATTATAAAGAATTGTAAATAAAAATGTAATCTGCACTTGAGCTTTCTGTTGTCTTCTAGAATGGTGGCCCTCAAAGATTTTGGCTGTGGCCCCTTTCCCCGGCGTGGCATCCGCTCATGGCCCCCAGAGTATGTCTGCAAAATGCCGCTGAACAGAAAGCTTCTGCTTTCTGTGGCGGCATTTCGATGGTAGAAAAATAGACCTCCCAGGAGTTCGGCGGCAGACCGGGGGTGGTCTCGCACCCCTGGGATGTGTGCACCCCACTTTGAAGACCACTGCTCTAGAAATGCCCCCGGGCTCCCTGCACTTCACAGCAAGAGTGACAGGAGAAGCCCCTAGCACAGCACTGAGATCCAGGCTGATGCATCAGGGTGGGGGGAATTGACTTCTTAGCTGCTGAGCAGGGAGTGAGGGCAGTTCTCTGGGAATCAAAGTTCCCAGCCTGACTCAGCTGCTTCATTGCCACCTGGAGTCCTGTAAACTTAGACTGTCCCTGAGGCCAGGCAGCTGCTCAGGGAGCTTTCCTGGTGTCCCCGGCAGTTCAGGAATCTCCCACACTAACGGCCTGAGTTCAGCCATCCGGAAAGGCAGCAGCTTTGCTCACTCCTTCAAAACAGAGCTCCAAGGCCGTGGTTCTCAACCAGGGATCCAGAGCCCCTTGGGGGGCAGCAAGGGGGTTTCAGGGAGGGCTCTACCAAATTAAAACAGAAATCAGGGCTGACATTGGACTAAAATCTGAGCCCTACCGCCTGGGACTGAAGCTGGTGCAACTTAACTTCATGGGGCTCCTGTGTTGTGGGGTCCTGCACAATTGCTCTGATGGCCACCCCCTAACAACAGCCCTGGCTTTTAACCTACTGGACATGCAGAAGAACAGTTGCTGTGGCACGGGTGAGCTGTGGAGTTTTTATATCACGTTGGGCAGGGGCCACAGAGAGAAAAAGGTTGGGTACCCCGGCTTCAGGGAATCCTGGAGAATAAATTTTCCATCCGACTCTGGGCTGCCAACTCTCATGAGTTTACCTTGAGTCTCATAAGAATTATTGTTTTCCTTAAAACCCCAGATTCTGGAGTCAGGTGGAGATGTGATGATTTCAGCCTTCGCTCTTAAAGACACAGCACATTCCCTAGCCCTTCTGGCTGTGGAGAAAGATTCATAATGGGCACCCCGGTCTGCCCTAATAGCTCATCATGCAGAAAGTCAATAAACAGATCCCCAAAGCTATTAATTTTACAGAATCTCATAATTGTAAAGCCCAGCTCATGATTTTTAGGGAGCCTGATTCAGGGTTTTGAATGTTTGGGGTTGGCCATTCTGCAGACTGAGAGCTGGGCCCCCTCCTTCACATCCAGTACCCCCAGACTGTTCTAAAGCATTAACTCTTTCTTCTCCATCATGCCTCTGTCATTCAGCTGGGAATCCCCATTCCTAGATTGTCTTTTCCACAGCCAGTGAATTCCCCACAGGGCTGTTCTGGGAGCTTCTAACCTCACATCACCCCTTTGTGACCCCCAGGGACCCTGCAGTGACAGCAGCTCCATGCTGGGCCCTGGGGAACAGTGAAGGTTACCTCAGGTGACTTCCAGCCAGCAGTGCAGTGGGGGTGTAAAGACAGAGTTCCTGTCCTGGCACTGTACTGCACCCTGGAAGCAGCCCATCTGACTCCTAGGTGGAGATGTGCAGGATACAGCTCTGCATCTCCCTTGGAATGCAAACAGGGAGAGAATGTGCTCCTCTTTTCTATGTGGAGCAAATAGAGACAGGCCAAATTGTTTCCCAGGCTGTAAGGAATAAACACAAGTTAGCAGAGGATGGTTTCGATCCATCGACCTCTGGGTTATGGGCCCAGCACACTCCCGCTGCGCCACTCTGCTATATGTATTTCTGCCTTCATGATTCATTCACAGTGTCAGTCTCTGTAGTTGGCTGAGCTCACAAGCTGTGCACACAGGAGAGTTGTGCCCATGGGATTTAGACTCTTTCTAGGCAAGTGATTGTTCAAGTGTCACATCTCCAAAGATGAATTGAAATGTGGTGGCTGCAGTCGTCTCTGGGGTCTCCTCAGTCTAATGATTCAGCAAAACTAGCCCCTTCCCCGGCTTTTCCCCTGGAGAGATCCAGCCAGTCAAAGACACCCTGTCTGGCCCCCAGCCTGGGGGAACTTTGTTTTGCAGCAGGGCAGCCTGGGAGACGTAGTTCCTTAGAGGTGCTGGCTGGGAGAGGATGAGAGGTCGGAGAGCGTCAGCCTGGCATGGGAGACTTCCCTTACCTGGGTTGAAGCAGGTGGAAGCACGTCCCAGGCAGGCTGGGAGATGTAGTACCTGACTCTCCCGGGAGCGAAGGTGCCATTGTGCAGGGAGATGCCGAGCTGGGCTGTAAACGTGCCTTGGATTCTGTAACTTGGGCAGGGCCATTGAAGCCTCTCCTGGAGCAGAGAAGAGTTTTGTGGGAGATCCTGAGACAGGGACACCGCTGGACTGGGAGAGGGGCACTCTCTGCTGTCAACAGGGCCTGTGGGGCCCAGGAAGGGGAGGCAAACCCCCGGGGTGGGAGAACTGGGAGGAAATGGATCTCACACCAGCCATGCAGGGTCACACCCGTGAACGTGGAGGAGTGTGGAGTGTCAGGAGATTCAAGCAGCCATCCAGGGGATTTTGATGACATGGTTATGGAGGAGGATGAAGCGGCTGGGTGTAAAATCAGCTGTTCTTAATGGGGGAGCAAAGGCATCAATTATTACATTAAAAACTCTTTAGGGAAGTAGCTGGATGTGGTCACTAAAAGTTTCTTTGTGTTCACATCTGTCCAGGGATGAGGAATAAAGCAGTAATGGGGGGAGGAGCTCTGAACTGAAATCGGGTGTAGAGAGAAATGTGTTCAACCCCAGTGAGACTTGATGTGTGGGAGAAATAACAAGTAATCCCAGCTCCTTCCCCCAAGCCTTAGGTGGGGATTAGCTGTCAACAGCTGTGGCTGCTGCTCTGAGTGGAGAGGGATAAGCTGTCTGCCTGTGGGTGCAGCCCACCAGCTGGTTCTCCTGGGGCGGAAGGTGAGTGGCTGGGAAGGGATGCACCAGCTGGGATCTGAAATATGAACAGGGGGTCTAAGGAACCAATCTCCAGTGGGGGTTGAGGATGCTGAGGCAGGGGAGTCTCAGCATCACAGTTAGCAAGAGTCAGAGCTGCTTGGGGGTGAGCAAGGGGGGGATGGCCCACGTGGATTTTCAGTGCATCCCTTTCATGACTTGCCCACAAGAACTGGCAGCCCCCGGCTTCCTCATTGCTCTGGGGTTGTGCGCTCTGTGGGAAGGGGCCTCTAGAATCTGGTATTTCCAGCTGCATTAAAGAGTCATAAAGGAGAATGAAAAATTAATGCCTTCCAAAAGTGTGTGCGTGCATGTGTGTGTGTGTGTGTGTGTGTGTATGTTCATGTTCGCTGGATGGAAGGGGGGTGCAGAAACTACTCTGCTCTACTTTCTTTTCACTGATTTCCTTTAGAAAATCTGAATCAGGGAAGCAAAACCACTTGCCCGTTCTGACGTTTGAACTCATTTATTCTTTTGCAGAAGAATAAATGGACACAAATCTGACATCAGGAATAATAACATTCAAAAACTAGTAGGAGAACACTTCAACCTCTCTGGCCATTCCATTACAGACTTGAAGGTGTCATTTTTAAAACAGAAAAACTTCCAAAACAGACTCCAACAAGAAACTGAAGAACTGGAATTAATTTTCAAATTGAACACTATAAACCAGGGGCTAAATAGGGATTGTGGATGGCTTTCTCATTACACTAATTGATTGCATTTCTGTAGTTAAATTACCTTCAATAGTTCTTATATCCTGTCAGACACAGAAATCTACTTCAAAAGGTTTTTTTTCCTTCTGCTGATAAAGGCCCATGCAAATTAAACAGCCTCTTAGAATTGGTATGTTAATGTACAACTTTTTTTTTATTTTTTGCTTTCTATGTATATAAATACATCTTACTTCTGTTCCATTATGTGCATCCAGTGAAGTGGGCTATAGCCCACAAAAGCTTATGCTGAAATAAACTGGTTAGTCTCTAAGGTGCCACAAGTCTTCTTTGTCTTATTTACGGATATAGACTAACATGGCTTCTAATCTTAAATCCATTACTAGGAAGGCTCTCCAGCCAGGTCTTCCGAAAGGCCACTGTCTACAGGCTTTTGTGACATGACGGACCTTAAAATAGCCCCCTGTAGCCCACATGTTCATCATTCATATATGGTTGTGATAGTACATAAAAGCATTCCAAGTAAGTTGTCATATGAAAAGTCATGATCCACTGAAACCCATCACTCTGTCCAAAAATGGACATCATTATTGTGTTGAAGTGATGCATTTTGCTGTCTGGCTGTTACTGAAATATGCTGTATGTTTGCTAGTAGCATTCAAAAGACTCCCTGCCCAGGAGGATGTTCAATGACCATTAACCAGCAGGGGAGGTGTAATGAAGAGATTTGCAATTCAATGACAGATGCCCAAGCACCACACTATGGGGACTGCTCAAGTCTATGACTCAGTTGCACAAGACCACACCAGGGGGAAACCCCAACCTAGTGACCTAGCAAAACCTACTCATACATACCTGGACAAGTGTTTTCTAGGCACATGATCTAAGGATATAAAATAGAAGACTGTGGCAACATATTTTTGGCTTTCTCTGCCCCCTCTCCACCTATCCTGCAAGTGGCAGGAAACCTGAGAAAATGAAGGTCATCTGAGGAGATGGCAGGCAGGTTTCATGCAGAATTCACTGTATTAAGGATGGTAACATCCAGTGGGGTGAGAAAATTGCTTGACCTAACTACTGCCTTGTGCAATAAGGTGTAAAGTTTAGATTGTGCATTTATATTTTATTTTCTATGGTAACTTACTCTGATCTTGTATGCCTGCCACTTATAATCTTTAAAAATCCATCTTTCTGTAGTTCATCAATGTATTTTATGCTGTACTTAAAATAGTGTACTTTGCTTGAAGTCCTTGGGAAATCTCAGCTCCATTACAAGGCTGAAGCATCTATTATTCCCAGTGAGGCAGGGGTGAACTGGGTAATAAACTCACACTGGTGAGGCTTCTCACGGGGGAAAGATGTTATAGTCTACAGGTGCAAGACTGGAGAGCTGGAGCGAACTGGCTGGAGGCTCTCTATCATTAGTTTTATGAGTGGCTAGGCGAAGCATTCATGCAACTCAGTTGGGTGTGTCCCTACCTGTAGATCTCTGTGTAAGTGCAATATCTGACAGAGATTCACAGCTTGTCACAGCATCACAGTGTGAGAAGGAGCCCATGTGATGGGACACAGAGCTTAGCGGTCCCACAGTTCAGGTTGCAGCCCGTAGATCCCATCACAGACTTTCAACAACCACGGCAGCTGTTCACTGAGACCGAGATAGAGAGATGCCAAAAGAGTGATCTCCAGACATCAAAGTGTCTGGAATTCTGTGAATAGAGAGGACCCTGCTAGTGGAAAATGCCTTTGGAAAAGTCCCTTCGGTCTGCAGCTGTGGTCATACAGTGCTTAGTGCTCTGCACTGTGGACTCACAGATGGACGTTGAGTTACGGTGACCTTTTCCTTGTCTCCAAATTTCTTAGGTGCCTCCTTCCAACACTTGTCAGAAAAAACAACTGGTTTCTTTTGCAAGCATTTGCATAGCTAGGCAAAGGCAGTCTTCTCTGTCTCCTCAAAAGATGGGAAGAACAGACATGTTCAGCAAGGCACCACTGGGAGCTACACCGCTAACCTCTATTCTTCCTGGCATCTGCCGTGGCCAGCTTAGCTATGGTGCCGCTGTCTGGGACTTTTCTCCTAATTGCTCCATTTTTCATCAATGCCAATCAAAAGGAAGGTGACCGGAGAGTAACTCTACAGTTCCTGCAAGAGCTGCAGACATTGTGCTATCAGGATCTGGGTGTGTAGACATCCCCAGTGAATCACAAGGACATGTTGAACTGGATCTTGTGTGGCAGCAATTGAGTTGAAGTAACCACTATGTCAATGCCAATTCCAGCAGTCTTTTCATCAACTCCAGGCTTGTGAACTGATTATTTCTAGTGCTCCTCTTCAAAGAAGCCTTTTCTTTAGCAAGCAATTACTTGGATTGCAAAGGGAGATCTCTTCAGTTTCCTGGAAAAACACAGGAAAAGGCGATGAGAGGACACAGAAGCCCTACAACAAGGCACCACTGGGAGTTGAACCCAGGATCTCCTGTTTACTAGACAGGTGCTTTGGCCAACTAAGGCATGGTGCCTTCCTCAAGAAAAAACTTGCAACTGTTCCACTTGATGTTCCAAGACAAGACCTATAAATTCCAAAATACAGATGTTCCTCATTTCCCTCAAAACTTGCAGCTCTTGAGCTATCTGGCTCTCTGAGCAGAGAAAACCAGAGCTGAGTTGACAGAGGGGTCGAACATGTGCTGCTCCCCCCAGCCACTGTGATCATATAGTGGTTAGTACTTTGCGTTTCCTGTTGGTATCCAGGAAGCGGCCGGGTGTAAGAATGATCCCTGGAGCTCCATTGGCTGGAAACGAGCCAATGGGAGCTGTAGGGTTGGCATTTGGAGGTGCAGGCAGCACACAGAGACTCTCTGCCCCCTCCCTCCCCGGGGCAGCACGCACAGATGTGCCAGCAGCCAGCCGCTGACCAGAAACTGCCTGTGGTAAGAGCCTCTCAGCCAGAATCTTCACCCCAAACGCCAGCCCAGAGCTGCCTCCCAGACCCCTCCCCCCGTCCCTCACCCCAGTACTCTGATCCAGCCCTGAGCCTCCTTCTTGACCCAAATTCCCCTCCAGAGCCTCCACCCCTCACTCCCTCCTGCACCCAAACACTCTGCCCCAGCCCAGAGCCCCCTCATGCACCCAGATTCCCCCCCAGCCTGCACCCTTCACCTGCCCCCGCACCCCAACATGCTGTGTGAGATGCTGTTAATTAAAGAGATGGTGGTTTGAGCCTGCCCGGGGACAGTGCTAAATGTGGGCTTTCCTCCTCAAGACCAGCTCTGAGCCTCAAAGCCGAAGAATGTGCTGGATGCGACTCAGAAACCCACGTCCCAGCAGCCATGCTCGGGGCTGAGCCTTAATCCTGAAGGCCGAGCACAAAACCTTCAGCACTTGGCCTGCCTCATGGCTCATCAGGGAAGTGTGGCCATGCTGCCCAAGCCTGAGTCACATCCACAGCCTGGCTCGCCCCCTCTGACGGAGCGCAGAGCCACGCGAGTCAATGGCAGGTGGAGTTGGGAGCCTCGGCTTTTTCCCTTTACAGCCACCCAGCGCTGCCTAGTGTCCTGAGAGCCTCCCTCCTGTTCTCCTGCAGCAGCCACCTGCCGGTGTGGGTGGGAAAAGGGGATGAGGAAGCACTGCTGCCTCCGGCCGGGACAGGAGAACCTCACCATGTGCAGGCCTGTCTCATGCCTTCAGTTCAGGCAGCCAGAGGTGCATGGGAGCTCCCTGGCAGGCCACCACCTCAGACGCCTCATGGCCCAAGCTCTTGATGCTCTGCTTGTCACTGCCTCGCTTGAAGGCCCAGAGCGAAAAGAAACAAACACAGGCCCAGCAGAGGATGGTTTCGATCCATGGGTTATGGGCCCAGCACACTTCCGCTGCACTACTCTGCTTCTTCTTCTTCATGTGTTGTACCCAGCACCGAGCATCCACACTAGCACCATGAAAGCTCTAGCACTGGCAGGCGGATGTGCAGGTCGCTATGTACCCCCAGACTGGCATTTCTGTGCACCATGGATCAGTTTGTTTGGCTGTTAGTAGATGAGGGTTGTTCAAGCCCACCATGGCAGGTTTGTAGATATTTTGATGTGCCCAGAGCCCCCACCCCAAACTCTACCCTCCCGCATCTGCCTAAGGCTGTGGGAGGGAGTTTGGGTAGTGGGAAGGTCTAGGGTGCTGGGGAAGGGGATTTGGGTGCCGGGTTTAGGCTCTGGGATGCAGTTTGGGTGCTTAGTGCAGGCTCCAGGACCGAGTAGAGTGGACAGTTACTTTCCTTGTCTTACATATGCCACTCCTCCTAATACATCCCAGAATGATAATTAGCCTTTTTCACAACTGCATCATGTCACTGACTCATATTCAATGTTAGATCCATAGCCAGTAATTCCTCATTTTGCAGGTGTGCATTTGATTATTCCTTCCTAAGTGTGGTACTTTTCCCTTGTTTTTATTGAATTTTGTCTTGTTGATTTCAGATGTTATGTCATAACAGCTATCAGGCAAATGACTGGCTCCCACATGATTTGAAAGAGCAAGACAAAGCCTTGAAACTCCACCTGTGCTTAGCTATGGAGCTATGGGTCCCAAAGTCCCCCAAGATCTGAGCTCAGCCTGCAGTATTCAGCAATCTGACAGTGCCCCTTACGCTATGGGAGCAGATGGGGTCACAGTCTCTAGACATCTGTGACCCTCAGCTGGCAGCTTGTACTCTGCACTCACAGCTTCTCTGCAGCTGCTCCCTCTCTCTTCTCCCCTCTCTCTGCTGCTCTCTCCCTCCCCTTGACTTTCTCAGCACCAGGCCCCACAGTGCTTCCCACCAACCAGAGGCTGCACTTTCTGGGCCTGTCCCTGTGGATGGGGGCTTTTAGCCTGCTTCCTAAGCACTCAGCAGGAGAAAGGGGCCTTTCCAGGAAATTGTCATGGCTTGTGGGAATCCGTGTGTGGCTCTGGACTCAACCAGGATTCGTTTGGTGAGTGGCACGCACAAATATTAGAAACCAACTGCTAAAACAAGGGCTCAAATACAGGACCACTCAGTTAAAAGCCTCATGGTCTATCAAAGGAGCTAGCTTAGCTTGCTAAAAATATTCACCCCTTCCACCACAAGTGCAAGAGGGCAGGCAAAAGGCAAAAAAAGTCCCAGGGAATCTCTCCTCTTTTTCTTCACAGCTACTGCCCCTCATCTGGATTCTTCTTCCTCCCTCCTGTGCATCTTTGGGACTGAATCTCCCCACCTAGACAGCCAGTCCATCCGCTGCACCCCAATGCCCCGTGCCTAATCCTCCCGGCAAAAGTCCTGCACCTGGCTTCATAGAATTAAGTCTCAAATCTTCCTGGAGCTCTTCTGTCCAGGGAGTCTCTGTCCTCCTCAGTAGTTGACCCGAGAAACACAGTATCCACCTTCTCCAAAGAAGCTCTTAACAGTGTTCTGATTGTGTGGCCTAGTGGATAAGGTATCTGTTTTTTGGATCAAGTGATTGAGAGTTTGAGTCCCTTTGTAGTTGGTTTTGTGCAGTTTTATCTTTCTGCTGAAAGTCCTGCTGTCTTCCGGTCTGGAACCTCTTCCTGGCCACTCTGACCAATATTCTGCCTTTAGCTAAAGGCCCAGGAAAGAGTGGGGGTTTGGGCACATCGACACTTTTACAGATGCCCCTTCCTCAGTACCGCCCTATCTCAGCTGTGCAGAAGAGCTTTTGTCCCCAGTCCCTGCCTGGTCTGGCACCAGTGCCGAGAGCCACCCTGCCTCACTCTCCTCCTGCCACAGTGGGTCAAAGAAGAAGTCATGTGGGAAAGACAGCTCCCGTCTCTCATTGTTAAAGGTGAGGTGGGCCAACTAGGAGCAGAAGCCCAGGCTCTGTTGTCCTGCTGCTGAGCTCAAAATCAGGGACTCACCTCAGGTAAAGGTGCTGCTGGGCTCCCAGAAGACAAGCCACCAGTTTGCAAAGAAAGATGAGGAGGCCTGCCGAAGCGTGGGATTGAACCAAGGACCTTTAGATTTTCAGTCTAAGGCTCTCCCAACTGAGCTACTTTGGCAGCTGTTTCAGTAGCCCCAAAGGACATCATTTGAAATGGCCCATGAAGACAAGATTTGCTTTTCCCTGCCTTGCTCAGCTTGACTTGCTTCCTCATCCCATTCCTGCCTAGTTCTTGTACTGGCCTGGTGGCGGAAGAGGACTGGGGGAGCAGTGACGTGGGGAGGAAGTTGAGCTGGTCCCTGAGCTAGACTAGACCCTGGTGGTGAGAGTCTGGACACCACTTTCTGCCCCACCGTGTTGTCCTGGCTTCCCCACTGGACGTCATTTAGGGAGGGAAGTGGGGTTCTGCCTCCCCTCCCCGATGTTCACACCCCAGAGGAGTGTGAACAGGAGAACTAATGGCTGCTCCACACTCCTGCTGGAGGAACCCGATGCCCTTAGCTGTGGCAGTGAGAAGTGTCTGGGGGCTGACAGGCCTGTCCCCGAGGAGCTGGAACAGCAGCTGCCGCCTCCCTCTCAGCTCCAGGCTGTGGGAAATGCTCCTTGCCTGGCTGCAGGGGTGGATGCTGCTCCATGCTCTGGAGAGCATCTGGACTGGTCTGTCAAACCCCCTTCACTGAGACAGTCTGATAAGGTCCCCAGTGCCCCCTCCTGCCTGACAGCTGAGAGTCTGTGCAGACATCAACCCCTGCACCAGCCCCCACAGCCAGCAGCAGCGCTCCTCACCCCAGCCCCACAGGGGCACTCAATGCCCTTCATGGGGGGAAATGGCTTCTTGGTGTCCAGCTTGTAGACTGAGACCAGGAGAGAGCCGTGTGTGCCTCACCTGGTTGGAGAGAAAAGACCTGATGAGAGCTGATCTCCTTCTGTCTCCCCCACCATGCTACTCAGGTTTATTGTCACTGACATAGTCAGTGCTTCCCTTCAGGGCCAGCCCTAGACGGGTGCAGGGTCCAGGGACAATTCACTGCCTTTGCACCCCAGGCTCTGCCCCTACTCCACCCCTTCTCCCAAGTCCCCACCCCACCTTTTCCAGCCCCTGCTCTGCCTCTTTCTCTCCTCCACCCCCTCCCGCAAGTGACATCAGGAGTCTGTATGAAGAGGTCATTGATACAGGTAATTGTGCACCAGGGAGGGTTGTTTGGAAGCCAAAGACTTGATGCTTCTGTCCCACTCCACTGTCAAGTTTTAGCAAACTAGGACAAGTCAACAAATAAGAACAACCTCAGGTATCAGTAACTGCTACAGGTAGCAAATTCCTACAGTGAGCAGTTTCTGGCACTACACCTGTGCAGCTCTTCTCCCCGGCTCTTCTTGGACTCCTGCTCTCGGCCCCCACTCTGGCCCAGGTAGTTCCAGCTCACATAGGGTATGAGACCCCTGGCCTGGTGACTCCCTCATTACACAGCCTGCCCTGTCGGTCTGGCTACCTTGGAGCTTTGGCCTCTCCTCATTGTCCCTGGGGACTGCCAGACTCCAAGTCCTGATTTCCCATTAACCCTTCCCCTTCTGTTTGTACTGGGAACTAGCCTAGCAAAAACCCCACTAAGTTTTAATAAGGGGCTGACAGACTCCTTACCCACACCAGCCTGAGGGTTCCATGGTGTAATGGTTAGCACGCAGGACTTTGAATCCTGCAATCTGAGTTCAAATCTCAGTGGGACCTTTGTGAGGTTACTGTAACTCTCTGGGATTATATAGCTCATTGGTGCAACCAAAGCCCTGTAGGGGCACCAAATAGTATGTAAAGGGGGTCATATGAGGTGTTTAAGACCAGCTTATGGTTTGCTGATTACGCTATTTGTAGGTGTGTATCATTTTTGTACTTAAAGTTATGAATATTGGCTCTCTACTGTCTGTCTTTCCAAATACTGTGCTACGCTGTTGGGGACATTCCAGAACCCTTGGCCTTAGCTTTGCTTACCCAGCTTGATGGCCCATTAAGGACCATCAGCTACACAATGGACTCGGGAGCTTGGAATGCTCCAACCCACATGAGAAATCTAGCAGAGGATGTGCAAGATAGATGGTGGGCAATGGCTGCCACCTAGGAATCCTGAGTCATGCATGGTCATGTGATCTGCCCATGTGACTCCAGAACTCCATGGGGCTGGACTTTTCACAGCAGGAATAAAGAGATTCTTGCACCTGGGGAAAACTATAAATGAACCTGCCACAGCTCCTCCATCTTATCTTCAGTCTCCAGTCTCCAGCCTTGCTCCTACCTCTGGATGGGACTTTGCTACAAATGGAAGCTCTGGCCAAAGGACTGAATGACCCATCCCTCCAGGGCGGTGGTTCTCAAACTTTTGAGAACCAAGACCCATTTTTCCTTCCTCGGCTGCCACAGCGGAGCCTCGTATGTCTGCTGAAAAGCCGCCGAATAAATTACTGCCGCATTCGGCGGCTTTTCGGCGGACATGCCGAGAGCTCCCGAAAGCCGCCGAATGTGGAAGCAATTCATTTGGCGGCTTTTAAGTGGCAGCAGAAGCTCGCGACCCCCTGGGAAGCGCTTGGCAACCCTCGGGTGGTCACGACCCCCAGTTTGAGAAACCCTGCTCCAGGGGATGCATTCTAGAGACTTTGATTTGAACCTACAGTTTATTCTACCACTGATGCAAGCCTGAACCAAGAGATTTGCCATTACTGCATGTATTTGATTTCCTTTAACCGTTCCTAACCCTCGCTGATATCTTTTTCCTTGTATAATAAACCTTTAGATTTTAGATTCTAAAGGATTGGCAACAGCGGGATTTGTGGGTAAGATCTAATTTGTATATTGACCTGGGACCTAATTCTTTGGAATTGGGAAGAACCGTTTTCTTTATTTGGGGTATTGGTTTTCATAACCATTTGTCCCCAGGACAGGTGGCTGCTGGTGGTGATGCTGGCAAACTGGAGTGTCTAAGGGAATTCCTTGTATGACTTGTGGCTAGCCAGTGGGGCAAAACCAGAGTCTTTTCTGTTTCTCTTGTTTGGTTTGTCTTAGAGGTGGAGAAACCCCAGCTTTGGACTGTAAATGTCCTCTTTGAAGCAATTTGTCCTGACTTGGCACTCTTGGGTTGGATCCCACCATCACAACCTTATGTTGGTTTGTGGTAAAACCTTGGAGTTTGAAGTACTCACTTCTGTCTCCAGCTGTGCAAGAGTGAGGTGTCTCCTGGTGTCTCATGTCAAGAGGTTCAGGTCTTTGGTTAGGTTTCTTGCTCCTTCACCTCATTCCCACAGATCTGATCCATGTGTTTGATGTCCCACCCCCAACTCCTTCCTGGGGCTGTAGCTGAAGCCAGAACACTGACCTGAGTAGTCAAGAAGTGGTTCAAGGGCTGAAAAAAATCAGGATTTTCAGCACAAAGGGAAAATTGCCCATGCACAACAGCAAAGGGACTCAAGCCCTCAATTATTTGATTGGAAGCCAGACACTTTAGCCATCAGACCATAGGAAAAAAGCTGCTCCAAGGACCTCTTGAGAAAAGGTGGACACCGTGTTTCTTGGGTCAGCTACTGAGCAGGACAGAGACTGTCTGGGCACAAGAAGTAGAGTCCCCAGCGAGATGTGAGAGTTAATTCTATGGAGCCAGGTGCAGGATTTTGATGCAGAAATTTCATCAGATTGAGGCACAGAAAGGACACCAAGGAAGAATCCAGTTGACAGGCAGTGGCTGTGGAGAAAGAGGAAGGGTTCCTTGTACTGTTTTTTCCCTTGCTTATGTCTTCTGCTTTGCTTATGTGGTGGAAGGGGAGGTGTTTTCAACATACCTGACTAGCTCAGTTGGTGATGCATCAGTTTGTTAATTTTAGGATTGAAGCCCCTGTTGATCCACTTTGGTTTTAAGTTGCCTTCTCAAAGCACTGTCTGTGCTACTGCACATGGCTAAATGAAGAGAACAAACCCCAACTTCCCTCTGTGCTTTGGGAGCCAGGTTGGCTGAGGGAATTCTGGATTTCAGATGATGTCAAGCCTGGGCATTGTGACTATTTACCAGTTTCTCTCTCATGAGAGCATTACAGGGGTCACAGCTGTGATGGCCGAGTGGTTAAGGCGTTGGACTTGAAATCCAATAGGGTTCCCCTGCGTAGGTTCAAATCCTGCTCACAGCGAAGCCTACATTTTAGCCAGTCTCAAACCCAGCAATACCCCTCTACACACCCCTGAGACACTCTCCATTCTCTCCCCACCCCAAGGAAATCCTGGTCTGCTCCATTCATAGAGATCCTGGGACACCGCCTCACACTGTGTCCCTGAGGTGTCAGGAAAATTCTCAGCACCTCAACCCCCTGCTGCTCCCCTAGTATCCCCTAGATCAGACATAACCCCAGCTGCTGCTCCTTTCTCTACAGTGTGAAAGTCCCCAAGTCAGTGCAGCCAGAGGACCTGGTTCCAAGGGTGCTACGGGGCTACAGCACCAACAGAAAAATAATTGGTGCTCAGCACCCCTGCCCAGCACCTCCCACCTGCTAGCAGGCCTGGCTGACAGACTCATCCCCAGAGCCTCCTGCCTGCCAGTGATCAGCTGTTCAGTGCTGTGCAAGAGGCACTGGAGTGGTAGGAGCTGGGACAGGAAGGAGTGGGGGAGGGAGAGGAATGGGGAAGAAAGGCCCAGGGCAGGATAGGGTAGGGTGGGAAGAGGTGGAATGGGGATTTGGGGGAACAAGGAGAGTGGGGGCAGAGCCTGAGGTGGAGCAGGGGGTGATGTTGCACTCTGTATGATGTCCTTTTTGGGTACCACAGCTGACAAAAATATCCCAGACAGAGAAGCAGCAGGACAAAAAACAAATACGCATCTGCCGAAGTAGGTTAGTCGGGCGAGCATTAACCAGAAGATCTAAAGATCCTTTGTTCAACTCCCAGGCTGTGGCAGGCCCTTTGATGGTTACCCATACAGGGGTGGCTTATTTTCTGGGAGTGCAGCAACACCTTTACCTGAGGCAAGTGCCTGATTTTGAGCTCACAAGCAGGACAACAGAACAGGGGCTTCTGCTCCTCATTGGCCCTCCTGACCTTTAATGGTGAGAGACAGGAGCTGTCTTTCCCACATGACTTATTGGTCAACCCAATATGGCAGGAAGAGAATGAGGCAGGGCGGCCCTTGGAGATGGGACAGGATCTGGGGACAAAACCTCCTCGGCATAGCTAAGATGTGTAGTACAAGGGATGGGGCATCTGTAAAAGTGGCCCCGTGGAACGTGGCAGGGATTCAGGGGCCAAGGAAAAGGTGCTTGATATTCAGTGCCTTGTAGCAGCTGGACTTGGACATGGGGTGTGTTCAGGAAATGCACATTAATCCCTTTAGGGTAGCTCGATGGGCAGAGGGTGACTGGAGGAAGGGCCTCTCTCTCCGGTCCTCCAGGCCAGGGAGGAATGATGGGGTTGGAGTCTTGTTCTTCACATTCGTGGTGTGAGTATAGAAGGTGGTGGAGCTCTGACTAGCGAGGGCATAACTAGTGGACTTTGTACTCTGTGGCACTGGTTACCACTGTTTATGTGTGTATGGTCCTTACTTAAGGTGTGAAAGGAAAGAGCAATGGAAGGAACTGGCTCCCTTCCTCTGGTGTTTGGTGTCATGGGGGGATTTTAATTGTGTCAGCCAGACTGAGGACCGCTGGTCCCATTTTCTCAACTGTCAGAGGAAATGTTTTTACAATGAGCACTACCTGGCACAGGTCTGTAGCGAGGTCGGCTTAGAGGATTTGTTTCTCCATGATCTGGAAAAAGGAGTAAACAGTAAGGTGGGAAAATTTGCAGATGATGCAAAACGCCTCTAGCTAGTTAAGTCTAAAGCAGACTGTGAAGAGCTACAAAAAGAATGTCAAACAACTGGGTGACTGGACAACAAAATGGCAGATAAAAATTAATGTTAATAAATGGAAAGTAATGCACATTGGAAAGTATAATCCCCACTATATATGTAAATGATGGGGTCTAAATTACTTTTACCACTCAAGAAAGAGATCTTGGAGTTATTGAGGATAGTTCTCTGAAAATGTCCACTAAAGGTGCAGGAGCAGTCAAAAAAACAAACAGAACGCTGGGAATAATTAAGAGAGTGACAGATTATAGGACAGAAAATAACATGTTGCCATTATAGAAATCCATGGTATGCCCACATCTTGAATAGTGTGTGCAGATATGGTCATCCCATCATAAAAAAGATAGTTTGGAATTGGAAAAGGGTCAGAAAAGGGCAACAAAAATTGTTAGGGGTATGGGACATCTTCCATATGAGGAGAGATTAATAAAACAGGGAATTTTCAGTATGGAAAAGAGATGGCTAAGGGACTATATGCTTGAGGTCTATAAAACCCTGATTGATGTAGAGAAAGTTGATAAGGAAGTCCTGTTTACTATGAAATTAATAGACACCAAGTGTGAACCAGTCAAAAAGAAGTATTTCATCACACAACACAGAGTCAACCTGTGGAACGCCCTCCCAGATGATGTTGAGACCAAGAGTATTACAGGGTTCAAAAAAAAAACAAAACCCCAACAGCTAGATAGGTACTTACAGGATGGATCCATCAATGGGATGGGCAGGGATGGTGTCTGGTGTTGGCAGAAGTTGTAATGAGCGAAAGGGGATGGATCACTTATTCATTCTCTCTGAGGCACCTGGCACTAGCCACCGTTGGAGGACAGGACGCTGCGCTAAGTGGACCTTCGGTTTGACCCAGTAGAGTCATTCTTATGTTTTGACCCCCCTGTACATTTGCACTCTGGACTCATTGCTTCTCCCTCTCTCTCTCAGCACCTGGCCCCACAGCACTTTCTGCAGCCAGAGACTGTGAATTCTAGGCCTGCTCCTGTGGTTGTGGTCATCTCCTCATTCTTATGGACATCTCAGGAGAAAGGGGCCTTCCCAGGAAATGGCCACAGTTTCTGGGAATTTCTGTGCAGCTCTCAGCTCTGGACAGCCCCAAAAGACATAAGGCAACTTAAAAGCCAAGAGCCTAGACAGGGGTTTGAACACTGCACCCTCAGATTAAGAGGCCAATGTGGTACCCACACAGCTACCCAGGGTTATAGAAAAGCCCTTGCCCCCAAGAAAACAAAGTGAGTGTCAGATCCAGCAATGGTTTTAATTCTGGCTCTTGCTATTCCAGAGGGGCTTTTCCTCAACCCCTCAAGGTAGGAATGGCTCACTGAAGAGGCACCTGGCTACTTCTCCACCCAAAGCAATCACCCTGCACAACACACTATTGTCCCTTCCCACTGCCATTATCCCAAAGAGCTCTGTACCTA
>ML678729.1:5282-19873 GCA_007922305.1 Dermatemys mawii
CTGTGAAATCCTCACTTCTGTATTGTTTTGTCAGTCTAGTTCCACTTCGCTCTTGTTTATTTGCATGGTCTCTGTCTGGTTCTGTGATTGTTTCTGTCTGATGTATAATTCATTTTGCTGGGAGTAAAGTAATTAAGGTAGGGGGATATAATTGGTTGACTAATCATGTACAATATGTTAGGATTGCTTAGGTAAATTTCAGTAGAAAGACTGGTTAAGGTATAGCTAAGAATAATTCTATATGTATTAGGGACAAACAGGAAGGAAGTTGGGATTTGAAAATAGGGAAAAAAGAACTTGGATTTAAGCTTGCTGGAAGTTCACCCCAATGAACATTAAATTGTTTACACCTCTGGGCTTGGCGTATTGCTGTCTGTTCGTGTGAGAAGGCCCAGGGAAATGAAAAAGAGAAGGAATAAGCTCTCCAACAGCTCTCAACTCCAGTGAGAATTCTTTGGAGTCACTCTTTGCATTTATCAACCTAAGGGCCTGGGAGAAGCAGAGCAAACAGGTGCTCCAGTGGTGCAATTGGTTAGCACACAGTACTTAGAGAGCAGTGCTGAGAGGAGGTTGTGAGTTCAAACCTCACCTGGAGCCCTGGTTTTCATTAACCAAATGGCTTCACCCCTCCTTTGGCCCTGGGGAATGGGGAATTCCAGCCAGGGACACTGAGGAGGGAGGAATCAAACTCTTGGGCTGAGATCACTGTGATCTGCGGGTGAGGTAAAGTAGGAGGTGGAGGCTAATTCAATACTTTGCTCAAGCCGGGTGCATGTTGGTGAGAGCAGCACCTTAGCCAGGGCTTGTTTCTATCCACGTGTTCTTTCCCCTGGCTCCATAGTTGGTGGTTCACTCTGCACTGCAGGGAACGTTGGCTAATGACATGAGCAGGGTGGGGGAGGCAGGTTAGCCAGTGAGGAGAGTCACAAGGATGGAAGGTGGGGTGGGGTGGGACAGGGGCATGTGCCCCACTAGGGCAGGGGGCACCGTGTCTCCAGGGATGAAGCCCTTACTCCAGGATCAAAGGTGGAGCTGGATTGATTTCAGCTCCCTTTATTCCTTCCCCCACCCCTGCCGTGTGCAACCACAACTGGAGCTCTCCTCTCTCCCTCCCTGGCACCACAGCGGGGACAGAAAGCTCTTCCCCTCCCCCCACTAACCCCCAGCACTCACACAATGGTCACCCCCACCTCTGTGTCATTCATGGGCCTGCAGGGCACTGAAGGCTCCCAGCAGCCAAGCAGGCGAGGAAGCACCAGGTGGTTAAACCAGGCCTGCGACAACAGCCACATCCTGCAGTGCCCAGAATGGCCATGCCAAGGCTGGGATGGTAGATCTGGGCCATTCTGCTGCCTTGCAGAGCATGGACACTTGCGGGGGGAGAGCCGGTGGTGTGACAGGCACAGAGAGCCAGCCCGGGGACTGTAGTGGTCACTGCCCCCACTCTCAGCACTGGCCAATCCCAGTCCCTGGGGTGAGTGATCTGCCCGAGGTCAGGAGAGGACACCACAGCGCACAGCAGGGTCACACTCCAGCGGGTGGGGCTGGGGGAGCTGCCCTCAGAGAGGAACAAAAGAGACTGACAAAGAGCCTGGGCAGGGGACAAAGCGCTAAGCAGGGCAGGGGTTGTCATACCTCAGCAGTGTTAAATGTTATCAGTCTCTGCCTGTGCCCCTCCCATGTTGCCAGAGCTTTGAGACCCTCCCCCACCACCAGTGCTTAGAGGTTCCCCAGCCCCCAGTCAGACCTTAGAGGTCCTTCACCCCCTGCTCACAGGACAATCTGGGGACCCAGCAGGGGGGAGGGTCAGCACTCACTGTCCAGACTAGCTTCTGCTGGGTCCAAGTCCCTGGTGCAGCCCCACTTCCTGGGCAATGGAGAAACAGAGACCTGCTGGCAGCTGTTCCTGTTAGCTGAAGTTGGAAGGCAGGTGAGAGAGGCTAATATGGAAACCAGCCAGGAGAGTGACAGGGTGGCACTTCTGCTGGGTTCATTCACAGTAGTGATGATGCTGGATGGTGACCCCACTTGTCGTGCAGGGAAGCTCACAGTGCCCCTATGAACTGGGGAAATGAACTGCCCCCCCACTGGGAACGAAAGGCAAATGGCTTCATTGACTTCGCCAGAGCCTGCTAGTGAATTGGTGCATTTTGTACTTTGTGTTCAAACTTTCCCAGCTTCCTAGAAAAGGAGACCAAGGTTTCTTTGTAATATATAGGGAAGAAGTAATCCTTCATTTTACATGGGACTTGACCCCATAGTCCTTGGTTGAAAAAAACCACTTCCTTATCCATTAGGCCACTGAGATCTAAGTGAAAAACAGCTGGATTTTCCCTCTCTCAATTGCACATTCTTCACATTCTTCTGGAAGCCAAATACCCTTTTTATGCATCTCACAGAAATGTCTGCATCCCCCATCAGCAAGGAAACTGGGCAGGCCCCTGACAGAGATGAGTACCACCTTTGTGCCAGCCATCTTTAGAGAAGAACCCCACCCTAGAGTCACAGCTCCCTCCTCCAGCACTCCATGTCTGTGGCTCTGAGTGGCAATAGGATAATTAGGGGTGAATCTGGGGCTGGAAGCGGGGTCAGGTCAGCCTGTGAGGAGTAACCAGCTGGGACAGACCCAGAGTGAGGCTGGTCAGATGTGGGGTTCAGAGCTCTAGATCAAAGCTATGCAGGGACCTGACACCCGGGGTTATAAGGTAGACACAGTGACCCTCTTCCTGGCCTTGGTGAACCCCAAACCCTTGTCACTAAGGCATTTAGGAGTCTCTGTCCCTTAGTAACTTCTGGGAGCTCCCCAGTCGGCTGCGGGCATCAGCCACCTCCTGCCTCACAGGTTAGACTCTCGGCGCTATGCAAGCCACCCCTGTCACATTACTGAAATTATCTGGGATCATATAGATCATGTAAGTCATTGGTGCAAGCAAGGTCCTGTAGGGGCACCAAATCTTATGTAAAGGGGGTCATATAAGGTGTCTAAGACAAGGGCATGATTTGCTGATTATGATTATGCTATCGGTAAGTGTGAATCATTTTTGTAGTTATGGATTAGTTTTGTAGTTATGGATGTTGGCTATATAGTGTCTGTATCCCAAACTTATACTTTGTTTCTGGGTGAAATCCCAGACAAGTTGCTGTTAGCTCTGCCTGGCCAGTTAGATGGCCCATCAAGAACCGTCAGCTTCACAATGGACCCATTGAAAGCTTGGAGTGCTCCAATCCACATGAAAAGTCTAGCAAAGGACAATGCAAAGCAGCTAGTGGATAATGGCTGCCACCTGCAAAGCTTGAATCATGCATGGTCATGTGATATGCCCATGTGACTCCAGAACTCCGTGGGGCCAGACTTTTCACAGCAGGAACAAAGAGGTTCTTGCACCTGGGAAAAACTATAAATAAAGCTGCTAGAGCCCCTTCATCTTGTCTTCAGTTTCCAGTCTTCAGTCTTGCTCCTACCTCTGGTAGGGCTTTGCTGCACATAGAAGCTTGGAACAAAGGACTGAATGACCCATCCATGTTGTGGAGGTATTCCAGAGACTTTGATTTGAACCTGCACTTTATTCTACCACTGATGCAAGCCTAAACCAAGAACTGTGCCATTACTGCATGTAACTGATTTTTTTAACCATTCCTAACCCTCACCGATATCTTTTTGCTTGTATTATAAACCTTTAGATTTTAGATTCTAAAGGATTGGCAATAGCGGGATTTGTGAGTAAGATCTAATTTGTATGTTGACCTGGGTCTGGGGCCTGATTCCTTGGAATTGGGAAGAACCATTTTCTTTTATTGGGCTATTGATTTTCATAACCATTTGTGCCCAGAACACGTGGCTGTGAGTGGTGATACTGGGAAACTGGAGTGTCTAGGGTATTGCTTTTGTGACTTGTGGCTAGCCAAGGGGGTGAACCCAAAGTCTTTTCTGTTTAGGGGGTTTGGTTTGCCTTAGAGGTGGAGGAATCCCAGCTTTGGGCTCTAATTGCCCTATTGGAAGCAATTTGTCCTGACTTGACACTCTCAGTTGGGTCCCACCAGGAACAGCACTGTCACAAGCCCACCCCTCTTTTGAAGTCCCAGTGTAGGAAGAAGGAGGCCAGGTGCTAGCAGAAGAGGGTTTTGATTAATTGATCTCTGTGTTATGGGCCCAGCACGCTTCCACTGTGTCCCTCTGCTGCTTTTCTTAATCAGCACTGAGCGGCCTGGCTCCAGGCTGCTGCCTTGTGAGCTCTGGCACTGGCAGAAAGTGGTGCAGGGTGCTGGGCGGGGGCCCTGGCAAACTAGCTGCTGGTGGGTGTCTGAGGTATTGTGAATCTTGAGTTCAGCTGTTAATCAAAGGAGTGGGGATTGTTCCCCCAGAGACGTCTCTGAAGTCGAGCTCCTCGTGGGCTCCTCAGGGTCTGCTGGGAGCTGTGAAGTCCCCCTTTAGCTGCCTTGCAGGGGTCCCTCTTGGACACTGTGGCTTCCCCTGCCAGCTGGAAGACTGTGGGGGCTGCACCACAAAAGCCCGTCTCTGTACAGCAGCGGTTCTCAAACTGGTGGTTGCGACCCCTGGTGTGTCTCCGGGTGATTCCTGGGGGGGTCGCAAGCTTCCTGCACCGCTGAAGTACCACCGAATGCTTCGCGTCCGCTTTCGGCGGCATTTCGGGAACATGCTGTGCACTTCAGAGAATCCTCTAAACAGCTGCTGAAGTGAACGTTTCTGGTTTCGCGGACACTCTGAAGTGCACAGCACGTCCAGGAAAATGCTTCCAGAGGTGCCAAGGAGCTCGCTGGCAGGCCACCACCTCAGCCACTTCTTGCCCCATGGCCTAGGCTCCTGGCGCTCTGCTGGTCGCTGCCTCGGTCGAAGGCCCAGAGCACAAAGAACAAGCACATGCCTAGCAGAGAACAGCTTTGATCCATCAACCTGTGGGTTATGGGCCCAGCACGCAAACTAGCACCTTGCACTGGCTAGTGCTGACAGGCAGGTGTGCAGGATGTTAGGCAGCAGCCTTACTACTAGCAAATATATGTCTCTGTGGCGCAATGGGTCAGCGCGTTCAGCTATTGACCGAAAGGTTGGTGGTTCAAGCTCACCCAGGGACGCTAAGGACCACGTGCTCATTATTTATTCCTCCAGTCTACTCTGCCAGCTTTCTAGAATGTATGAGGGTTCCCAAAGCCTGGCCCTGCAAAATACACCCCACCTGCCTAAGACTCTGGGAGGAGTTTTGGATGGTGCAGGCTCTGGGTTGGGGGTTCAGTCTCTGGGAGGGAGTTTGGAGGTGGGAGAGTGTGTGAAGGAATGGGGTGCAAATTTCAACAAATTAGCACAAGTCAGAACAACATTATGTATCAGTAACTGCTCCCCTCCCCCTTCCCACACACCCTCCCACCCATAACTCACACCTGAGTCTACAACTCTCCCTCCCAGAGTCTGCACCCTCCCCCTTCTCCAGGTGCAAGGATATTTCACACTATAGGTGAAACTTCCACCTTGCATCCACCCAGGAGCCCTGCAGCAGCTCCCAACACTCCTCCTCCTGAGAAACCCTGGGGCAGCTCCCCACCCCTCCGCCCAGAAAACCTTGCAGCAGCTCCGCACCCCCCTTCTACCTTGGGAACCCTGCTCCCTGCCACAGCTCCCCTCCCTTCCACTCCTCCTGTGAGCACAACACCGTGCTCCACTTCTCCTGCTTCCCAGACTTGCTGTGGTGCCAATCAGCTGTTTGAGTGGCAAGCCTGGGAGGGGAGGAGAAGCAGGGGGGATGGCATGATCAGGGAAGGAGGTGGAGTGGAGGTGAGCTGAGGTGGGGAGCACCCTGCATGCTCCCCCTACTTGCTGTGGGTGGCCCTTCCCACGTCCCCCTGCCCCAGCTCACCTCCACTCCACCTCCACCCCTGAGTGCACTTTTTGGTGCCCTCAAGCACTTGGTGCTCTAAGTGGCCACCTAGTGCACCTAGTGGTTGCACCGGCCCTGCCCTTCTCACACACCCCTCCCCCGCATACTACCTCCAAGAGCCTGCACTCCCACCTGCTTCCCACACAGCCCTCCTGCCCCCAAACTCACCCCAGAGCCTGCACCCCCTCCCCTCCACACACACCCTCCTGCTCACAAACACCTTTGCTTAGCCCGCACCCTGCACCCCAATCCCCTGCCCCAGCCCAGGACTTGGATCCCAGACCTCCCTGCTACACAAGTTCCATCTAAGCACCTTAGGCAGGGGGGCAGTGGAGATTGCAGGGGTGGGCTCTGGGCACACCAAAGTTTGTACAAACCTGCCATGGTGAGCTCGAACTCTGCGCATCTGTCTGTCAGTGCTAGAGCTTGCAAGGCGCTAGTGTGGATGCTGAAGACTGGGTGCTACATAGTGAAATTGAAAAACCAGCAGAGTGGCACAGTGGATGTGTGCTGGGCACCTAACCCAGAGGTCAGTGGACCAAAGCTGTCTTCTGCTAGGCATTTTCTTGTTTCTTTTTGCTCTGAGCCTTCATCTTAGGTAGTGACCAGCAGAGCAACAAGAGCCCAGGCCATGAGGTGTCTGAGGTGGTGGCCTGCCAGGGAGCTCCTGGGCTGAAGGCATGAGACAGGCCTGTGTATGGTGAGGTCCTCCTGTCCCGGCCTGAGGCAGCAGTGCTTCCTCGTCCCCTTTTCCCACCCACACCAGCAGGCGGCTGCTGCGGGAGAACACGAGGGAGGCTCTCGGGACACTAGGCAGCTCTGCGTGGCTGTTGGGGGAACGAGCTGAGGCTCCTGACTTCACCTGCCATTGACTCGTGTGGCTCTGTGCTCCGTCAGCTGCAGGGGGGCAGGCAGTGGACGTGACTCAGGCTAGGGCAGCATGGCCGCACTTCCCTGATGAGCCATGAGGCAGGACAAGAGCTTTTCACAGCCAACAGGGATGTGGGAGAGAGGCCGTCGTGTCTCGCCCATTTCTCCCTTGATGCTCGGGTGGAGGCAGGAAGGGAGTAAAACGTGCCCAGCTGAAGGTTTTCACGCGGTCTTGAGGATTAAGCCGGAGCTCCTGGGAGGGGTGCTGGGTTTCTGAGCTGTCCCAGGTGCTCGCAGCCCCACCACCCACAGCATTTCACCGATGGCCTGCTAAGTCTGCAGGATAGGAAGAACAGTGGGGGAGGGGCCCGGGGAGACTCCCGGGCCAGGAGCTCAGGGTCCAGGTAGGAGAGTTCTGCAGGCCGGATGTAGCCTGCGGGTCATCATTTGCCCACTCCTGCTCTATCCAGTGTCTGAGTAGCAAGGCACCTCCCTGAGAGCAGTGAAATGCTTCCTGTGTGTGTGGGCTGGGTCCTGGGGAGGTTGGAGCCTTTGGCTGTTAATGGGCTTGGAGCATCACCCTGCTCCCCAAGACTGAACGTGGAGGAGGGAAACCTGCCTGCCACTAGGGACACTGTGTTATTCCAGGTCTGTCCTTCCAAGTCATGCGGTGTGAGTCACTGGACACTCTCGAGTACAGTCAAGGAAAACCACTTTCTCTTCCTTCCGGGGACCTGAGCATCCTGGCCAGGCATGGGACAGTGGGATGGGATGGGATGGGGTAGGGAGAGACCTGGGGGCATGTAGTCCCTTACCAGAGCTGATCACTTCAGGAGCTGGCTAGGCCGGAGGGGACTAGGGAAGGGGGCTCCAGGAAGCAGAAGCCAAGTGACCTGAGTGCCCATGTCTGTCCTCCACACACCAGTGCTGGCCTATGTTTTCCTTTCAGTTCCTAGTGACATTGGGCAGATGAGAGAATGACCACCTGGGGCAGAGATCAGGACAAGGAGCAGCTACCCTGAGCCCATTCAGCAGGATGGAAACCAGACAGCGAGCTGTAGAATAGGTGCAAATGGAAATTTGCTTAAGCTAACTATGGAAAGAGGCCTGCAAACACTCTTGTCTGTGGAGAGAAATGTGTTCTGTTACTGTAAGGTGAGTCCATGAGACAAAAGTCTCTGAATGTAACTGGGCTTGTGAAGGTTGAGAGAGTCCTGACTTCCCACTCAGGGAGTTGTCAGGGCGCAGTGAAGGGGAACTTCCAGGAGGGCAAATTGCCTGTAACCAGAGATACTCAGGCCTCAACTCACTGTCTTCCATACCCCTGGGTGTGAATAAGTGATCCCTGCACTCTGCTCCTTGTCTGTATTGACTCTAGCTCCCTTCAGAGGATGTGCACATTCTGGCTAGGTACAGAGCTCTTTGGGGTAACGGCAGTGGGAAGGGACAATAGTCTGTTGTGCAGAGTGATTGCTTTGGGTGCAGGAGTAGCCAGGTGCCTCTTCAGTGAGCCATTCCTGCCTCCAGAGATGGAGGAAAAGCCCCTGTGGAATAGTAAGAGTTGGGGGTGGGGCATCAAACACATGGATCAAATTCGTGGGAATGAGGTGAAGCAGCAAGAAACCTTACCAAAGACCTGAACCTCTTGACATGAGTCACCAAGAGACACCTCACTCTTGCACAGCTGGAGACAGATGGTGGGATCCAACTGAGAGTGCCAAGTCAGGACAAATTGCTTCAAACAGGACATGTACAATCCAAAGCTGGGGTTTCTGCACCTCTAAGGCAAGCCAAACAAGCAAGACTCTGGTTTTGCCCCACTGGCTAGCCACAAGTCACACAAGCAATTCCCTTAGACACTCCAGTTTACCAGCATCACCACCAGCACCCACCTGTCCTGGGGACAAATGGTTATGAAAACCAATACCCCAAATAAAGAAAATGGTTCTTCTCAATTTCAAAGAATTAGGTCCCAGACTCAGGTCAATATACAAATTAGTTCTTACCCACAAATCACGCTGTTGCCCATCCTTTAGAATCTAAAATCTAAAGGTTTATTATACAAGGAAAAAGATACAGGTGAGGGTTAGAAATGGTTAAAGGAAATCAAATACGTGCAGTAATGGCAAATCTCTTGGTTCAGGCTTGCATCAGTGCTGGAATAAACTGTAGGTTCAAATCAAAGTCTCTGGAATGCATCCCCTGGAGGGATGGGTCATTCAGTCCTTTGGCCAGAGCGTCAATTTATAGCAAAGTCCCATCCAGAGGTAGGAGCAAGGCTGGAGACTGGAGACTGAAGACAAGATGGAGGAGCTGTGACAGGTTCATTTATAGTTTTCCACAGCTGCAAGAATCTCTTTGTTCCTGCTGTGAAAAGTCCAGCCCCATGGAGTTCTGGAGTCACATGGGCAGATCATATGACCATGCATGATTCAGGATTCCTAGGTGGCAGCCATTGCCCACCATCTATCGTGCACATCCTCTGCTAGATTTCTCATGTGGGTTGAAGCATTCTAAGCTCCCAACGAGTCCATTGTGTAGCTGATGGTCCTTAATGGGCCATCAAGCCGGGTAAGCAAAGCTAACGCCAAGGGCTCTGAAATGTCCCCCACAGCATAGCACAATATTTGGAAAGACAGACAGTACAGAGCCAATATTCATAACTTTAACTACAAAAGTAATCAGCAAACCATAACCTGCTCTTACACACCACATATGACCCCCTTTACATGGTATTTGGTGCCCCTACAAGGCCTTGGGTGCACCAATGAGCTGTATGATCCCAGAAAATTTCACTAACCTGACAAACATCCCACTGAGATTTGAACTCAGATTACAGGATTCAAAGCCCTGAGTGCGGCCCATTACACCATGGGACTCCCAGCTTTGCTTCTGTAAGGAGTATGTCAGCCCCTTATAAAAACTTAGAGGGGGTTTTCTTTCGCTTGTTCCCAGTAGCAATTGAAGTGGAAGGGTCAATCAGGACCTGGAGTCTGGTAGTCCCCAGGGGCAATGGGGAGAGGCCAAAGCTCCAAGGTAGCCAGACCGACAGCCCAGGCTGTGTAATGAGGGAGTCACCAGGCCAGGGCTCTCATCCCCTATGTGAGCTGGAACTACCCGGGCCAGAGTGGGGGCCGAGAGCAGGAGTCTAAGAAGAGCCGGGGAGAAGAGCTGCACGGGTGTAGTGCCAGAAACTGCTCCCTGTAGAAATTTGCTACCTGTAGCAGTTACTGATACCTGGGGTTGTTCTTATTTGTTGACTTGTCCTAGTTTGCTAAAACTTGACAGTGGAGTGGGACAGAAGCATCAAGTCTTTGGCTTCCAAACAACCCTGCCTGGTGCACAATTACCTGTATCAATTACCTCTTTATACAGACTCCTGATGTCGCTTGGAGGAGGGGGTGGAAGAGAGAAAGAGGCAGAGCAGGGGCTGGAAGAGGTGGGGTGGGGACTTGGGAGAAGGGGTGGAGTAGGGGCAGACCCTAGGGTGCAAAGGCGGTGAATTGTCCCTGGCCCCTGCACCCATCTAGGGCTGGCCCTGAAGGGAAGCACTGACTATGTCAGTGACAATAAACCTGAGCAGCATGGTGGGGGAGACAGAAGGAGATCAGCTCTCATCAGGTCTTTTCTCTCCAACCAGGTGAGCCACACATGGCTCTCTCCTGGTCTCAGTCTACAAGCTGGACACCAAGGAGCCATTTCCCCCCATGAAGGGCATTGAGTGCCCCTGTGGGGCTGGGGTGGGGAGCGCTGCTGCTGGCTGTGGGGGCTGGTGCGGGGGTTGATGTCTGCACAGATTCTCAGCTGTCAGGCAGGAGGGGGCACTGGGGACCTTATCAGACTGGCTCAGTGAAGGGGGTTTGATAGACCAATCCAGATGTTCTCCAGAGCGTGGAGCAGCATCCACCTCTTCAGCCAGGCAATGAGCATTTCCCACAGCCTGGAGCCGAGGCGGAGGTGGCAGCTGCTGTTCCAGCTCCTTGGGGACAGGCCTGTCAGCCCCCAGACACTTCTCACTACCACAGCTAAGGGCTTTGGGTTCCTCCAGCAGGACTGTGGAGCAGCCGTTTGTTCTCCTGTTGATACTCCTCAGGTGTTTGAAAATCGGGGAGGGGAGGCAGAACCCCACTTCCCTCCCCAAATGAGGTCCAGTGGGGAAGCCAGGACAACAGGGTGGGGCGGCAAGTTGTGTCCAGACTCTCACCACCAGGGTCTAGTGTAGCTCAGGGTTCAGCTCAACTTCCTCCCCACGTCACTGGTCCCCCAGTCCTCTTCCGCCACCAGGTCAGTACAAGAACTAGGCAGAAATGGGCTGAGGAAGCAAGTCAAGCTGAGCAAGGCAGGGAAAAGCAAATCTTGTCTTCATGGGCCATTCCAAATGAGGTCCTTTAGGTATGCTAAAGCAGCTGCCAAAGTAGCTCAGTTGGGAGAGCATTAGACTGAAAATCTAAAGGTCCTTGGTTCAATCCCAGGCTTTGGCAGGCCTCTTCATCTTCCTTTGAAAACTGGTGGCTTCTTTTCTGGGAGCCTAGCAGCACCTTTACCTGAGATGAGTCCCTGATCTTGAGCTCAGCAGCAGGACAACAGAGCCTGGGCTTCTGCTCCTAGTTGGCCCACCTCACCTTTAACAATGAGAGACGGGAGCTGTCTTTCCCACATGACTTCTTCTTCCACCCACTATGGTGGGAGGAGAGTGAGGCAGGGTGGCTCTCAGCGCTGGTGCCAGAGCAGGCAGGGACTGGGGACCAAAGCTCTTCTGCACAGCTGAGATAGGGCGGTACTGGGGAAGGGGCATCTGTAAAAGCGTCGATGTGCCCAAACCCAACTCTTTCCTGGGCCTTTAGCTAAAGGCAGAATATTGGTCAGAGTGGCCAGGAAGAGGTTTCAGCCCTGAAGACAGCAGGACTTTCAGCAGAAAGATAAAACTGCACAAAACCAACTACAAAGGGACTCAAACGCTTAATTACTTGATCCAAATTCAGGTACCTTATCCATTAGGCCACACAGTCAAAATGCTGCCAACCACTTCTTTGTAGAAGGTGGACACTGTGTTTCTTGGGTCAACTACTGAGGAGAACAGAGACTCCCTGGACAGAAGAGCTCCAGGAACATTTGAGCCTTAATTCTATGAAGCCAGGTGCAGGACTTTTGCCGGGAGGATTAGGCACGGGGCATTGGGGTGCAGTGGATGGACTGGCTGTCTAGGTGGGGAGATTTAGTCCCAAAGATGCACAGGGGGGAGGAAGAAGAATCCAGATGAGGGGCAGTAGCTTTGAAGAAAAGAGGAGAGATTCCCCAGGACTTTTTTTGCCTTTTGCCTGCCCTCTTGCACTTGTGGTGGAAGGGGTGAATATTTTTAGCAAGCCAAGCTAGCTCCTTTGATAGAACATGAGGCTTTTAACTGGGTGGTCCTGTATTTGAGCCCTTGTTTTAGCAGTTGGTTTCTAATATTTGTGCGTGCCAGTCACCAAACGAATCCTGGGCGAGTCCAGAGCCACACACGGATTCCCACAAGCCATGACAATTTCCTGGAAAGGCCCCTTTCTCCTGCTGAGTGCTTAGGAAGCAGGCTAAATGCCCACATCTACAGGGACAGGCCCAGAAAGTGCAGCCTCTGGTTGGTGGGAAGCACTGTGGGGCCTGGTGCTTAGAAAACCAAGGGGAGGGAGAGAGCAGGAGAGAGAGGGGAGAAGAGAGAGGGAGCAGCTGCAGAGAAGCTGTGAGTGCAGAGTACAAGCTGCCAGCTGAGGGTCACAGGTGTCTAGAGGTTGTGACCCCATCTGCTCCCATAGCGTAAGGGGCACTGTCAGATCACTGAATACTGCAGGCTGAGCTCAGATCTCAGGGGGACATTGGGACCTGTAGCTCCATAGCTAAGCACAGGTGGAGCTTCAAGGCTTTGTCTTGCTCTTTCAATAATGATGTGGGAGCCAGTCATTTGCCTGATAGCTGTTATGACATAACATCTGAAATCAACAAGATGAAATTCAATAAAAACAAGTCAAAAGTACCACACTTAGAAAGGAAAAAATCAAATGCACACCTGCAAAATGAGGAATTCCTGGCTATGGATCTAACATTGAATATGAGTCAATGACATGATGCAGTTGTGAAAAAGGCTAATTATCATTCTGGGATGTATTAGGAGGAGTGGCATATGTAAGACAAGGAAAGTAACTGTCCACTCTAGTCGGTCCTGGAGCCTGCACCAAGCACCCAAACTGCATCCCAGAGCCTAAGTATGGCACCCAAATCCCCTTCCCCAGCGCTCTAGCCCTTCCCACTACCCAAACTCCCTCCCACAGCCTTAGGCAGATGAGGGAGGGTAGAGTTTGGGGTGGGGGCTCTGGGCACATCAAAATATCTACAAACCTGCCATGGTGGGCTTGAACAATCCTCATCTACTAACAGCCAAACAAACTGATCCATGGTGCACAGAAATGCCAGTCTGGTGGTACATAGCAACCTGCACATCCGCCTGCCAGTGCTAGAGCTTTCATGGTGCTAGTGTGGATGCTCGGTGCTGGGTACAACACATGAAGAAGAAGAAGCAGAGTAGTGCAGCGGGAGTGTGCTGGGCCCATAACCCAGGGATCGAAACACTGCTGGGCCTGTGTTTGTTTCTTTTCGCTCTGGGCCTTCAAGCGAGGCAGTGACAAGCAGAGCATCAAGAGCTTGGGCCATGAGGTGGCTGAGGTGGTGGCCTGCCAGGGAGCTCCCATGCACCTCTGGCTGCCTGAACTGAAGGCATGAGACAGGCCTGCACATGGTGAGGTTCTCCTGTCCCGGCCTGAGGCAGCAGTGCTTCCTCATCCCCTTTTCCCACCCACACCGGCAGGCGGCTGCTGCAGGAGAACACGAGGGAGGCTCTCGGGACAGTAGGCAGCGCTGGGTGGCTGTCAAGGGAAAAAGCCGAGGCTCCCGACTCCACCTGCCATTGACTCGCATGGTTCTGCGCTCCGTCAGCCGGGGCGAGCCAGGCTGTGGATGTGACTCAGGCTTGGGCAGCATGGCCGCACTTCCCTGATGAGCCATGAGCCAGGCCAAGAGCCGAAAGTTTTGTGCTCGGCCTTCAGGATTAAGGCTGAGCCCCGAGCAGGGCTGCTGGGACGTGGGTTTCTGAGTCGCATCCAGCACATTCTTCGGTCCACCAGCTGAAATCACTGAGGGACGGTTTCCAGGTTGCAAACGGGGACCTTTGAGGCTCAGAGCTGGTCTTGAGGAGAAAAGAAGTAGCCCAGGTTTAGTGCTGTCCACGGGCAGGCTCAAACCACCATCTCTTTAATTAACAACCAAACACGCTCACCCATTGCACCCCAGAAACACACCTGTCCTTTTACCAACACAGCTGCCTAGCAATCTGGCATCTCACACAGCATGTTGGGGTGCGGGGGCAGGTGAAGGGTGCAGGCTGGGAGGGAATCTGGGTGCTTGAGGGGGCTCTGGGCTGGGGCAGAGTGTTTGGGTGCAGGAGGGAGTGAGGGGTGGAGGCTCTGGAGGGGAATTTGGGTCAAGAAGGAGGCTCAGGGCTGGATTAGAGTACTGGGGTGAGGGACGAGGGGAGGGGTCTGGGAGGCAGCTCTGGGCTGGGGTTTGGGGTGAAGGCTCTGGCTGAGAGGCTCTTACCACAGGCAGTTTCTGGTCAGCGGCTGGCTGCTGGCACATCTGTGCGTGCTGCCCCGGGGAGGGAGGGGGTAGAGAGTCTCTGTGCGCTGCCTGCACCTCCAAATGCCACCCCTACAGCTCCCATTGGCTGGTTTCCAGCCAATGGAGCTCCAGGGATCATTCTTTCACCCGGCCACTTCCTGGATACCAACAGGAAATGCAAAGTAC
>VOCN01037833.1:0-12574 GCA_007922305.1 Dermatemys mawii
CCTTCACCCCAAACGCCAGCCCAGAGCTGCCTCCCAGACCCCTCCCCCGTCCCTCACCCCAGTACTCTGATCCAGCCCTGAGCCTCCTTCTTGACCCAAATTCCCCTCCAGAGCCTCCACCCCTCACTCCCTCCTGCACCCAAACACTCTGCCCCAGCCCAGAGCCCCCTCATGCACCCAGATTCCCTCCCAGCCTGCACCCTTCACCTGCCCCCGCACCCCAACATGCTGTGTGACATGCCAGATTGCTAGACAGCTGTGTTGGTAAAAGGACAGGTGTGTTTCTGTGGTGCAATGGGTGAGCGTGTTTGGCTGTTAATTAAAGAGACGGTGGTTTGAGCCTGCCCAGGGACAGCACTAAACCTGGGCTGCTTCTTTTCTCCTCAAGACCAGCTCTGAGCCTCAAAGGTCCCCGTTTGCAACCTGGAAACCGTCCCTCAGTGATTTCAGCTGGTGGCCTGAAGAATGTGCTGGATGCGACTCAGAAACCCACGTCCCAGCAGCCATGCTCGGGGCTCAGCCTTAATCCTGAAGGCCGAGCGCAAAACCTTCAGCTCTTGGTCTGCCTCATGGCTCATCAGGGAAGTGCGGCCATGCTGCCCCAGCCTGAGTCACGTCCACAGCCTGGCTCGCCCCGGCTGACAGAGCGCAGAGCCACGCGAGTCAATGGCAGGTGGAGTTGGGAGCCTCGGCTTTTTCCCCTGACAGCCACCCAGCGCTGCCTAGTGTCCCGAGAGCCTCCCTCCTGTTCTCCTGCAGCAGCCACCTGCCGGTGTGGGTGGGAAAAGGGGATGAGGAAGCACTGCTGCCTCAGGCTGGGACAGGAGGCCCTCACCATGTGCAGGCCTGTCTCATGCCTTCAGTTCAGGCAGCCAGAGGTGCATGGGAGCTCCCTGGCAGGCCACCACCTCAGCCGCCTCATGGCCCAAGCTCTTGATGCTCTGCTTGTCACTGCCTCGCTTGAAGGCCCAGAGCGAAAAGAAACAAACACAGGCCCAGCAGAGGAGGGTTTCGATCCATGGGTTATGGGCCCAGCACACTCCCGCTGCACTACTCTGCTTCTTCTTCTTCATGTGTTGTACCCAGCACCGAGCATCCACACTAGCACCATGAAAGCTCTAGCACTAGCAGGCGGATGTGCAGGTTGCTATGTACCCCCAGACTGGCATTTCTGTGCACCATGGATCAGTTTGTTTGGCTGTTAGTAGATGAGGGTTGTTCAAGCCCACCATGGCAAGTTTGTAGATATTTTGATGTGCCCAGAGCCCCCACCTCAAACTCTAACCTCCCACATCTGCCTAAGGCTGTGGGAGGGAGTTTGGATAGCAGACAAGTCTAGAGTGCTGGGGAAAGGGATTTAGGTGCCATACTTAGGCTCTGGGATGCAGTTTGGGTGCTTGGTGCAGGCTCCAGGACCGAGTAGAGTGGACAGTTACTTTCCTTGTCTTACATATGCCACTCCTCCTAATACGTCCCAGAATGATAATTAGCCTTTTTCACAACTGCATCATCTCATTGACTCATATTCAATGTTAGATCCATAGCCAGGAATTCCTCATTTTGCAGCTGTGCATTTGATTTTTCCTTCCTAAGTGTGATACTTTTCCCTTGTTTTTATTGAATTTTATCTTGTTGATTTCAGATGTTATGTCATAACAGCTATCAGGCAAATGACTGGCTCCAACATCATTTGAAAGAGCAAGACAAAGCCTTGAAACTCCACCTGTGCTTAGCTATGGAGCTATGGGCCCCAAAGTCCCCGGAGATCTGAGCTCAGCCTGCAGTATTCAGTGATCTGACAGTACCCCTTACGCTATGGGAACAGATGGGGTCACAACCTGTAGACACCTGTGACCCTCAGCTGGCAGCTTGTATTCTGCACTCACAGCTTCTCTGCAGCTGCTCCCTCACTCTTCTCCCCTCTCTCTGCTGTTCTCTCCCTCCCCTTGACTTTCTCAGCATCAGGCCCCACAGTGCTTCCCACCAATCAGAGGCTGCACTTTCTGGGCCTGTCCCTGTGGATGTGGGCTTTTAGCCTGCTTCCTAAGCACTCAGCAGGTGAAAGGGGCCTTTCCAGGAAATTGTCATGGCTTTTGGGAATGTGTGTGGCTCTGGACTCGCCCAGGATTCATCTGGTGACTGGCACACACAAATATTAGAAACCAACTGCTAAAACAAGGGCTCAAATACAGGACCACCCAGTTAAAAGCCTCATGTTCTATCAAAGGAGCTAGCTTGGCTTGCTAAAAATATTCACCCGTTCCACCACAAGTGCAAGAGGGCAGGCAAAAGGCAAAAAAAGTCCCAGGGAATCTTGCCTCTTTTTCTTCACAACTACTGCCCCTCATGTGGATTCTTCTTCCTCCCTCCTGTGCATCTTTGGGACTAAATCTCCCCACCGAGACAGCCAGTCCGTCCGCTGCATCCCAATGCCCCATGCCTAATCCTCCCGGCAAAAGTCCTGCACCTGGCTTCATAGAATTAAGTCTCAAATCTTCCTGGAGCTCTTCTGTCCAGGGAGTCTCTGTCCTCCTCAGTAGTTGACCCAAGAAACACAGTGTCCACCTTCTATGAAGAAGTAGCTGGCAACATTTTGACTGTGTAGCCTAAGGGATAAAGTATGTGATTTTGGATCAAGTGATTGAGAGTTTGAGTCCCTTTGTAGTTGGTTTCGTGCAGTTTTATCTTTCTACTGAAAGTCCTGCTGTCTTCAGGTCTGGAACCTCTTCCTGGCCACTCTGACCAATATTCTGCCTTTAGCTAAAGGCCCAGGAAAGAGTTGGGGTTTGGGCACATCAACACTTTTACAGATGCCCCTTCCTCAGTACCGCCCTATCTCAGCTGTGCAGAAGAGCTTTTGCCTCCAGTCCCTGCCTGCTCTGGCACCAGCGCCGAGAGCCACCCTGCCTCACTCTCCTCCTGCCACAGTGGGTCGAAGAAGAAGTCATATGGGAAAGACAGCTCCCGTCTCTCATTGTTAAAGGTGAGGTGGGCCAACTAGGAGCAGAAGCCCAGGCTCTGTTGTCCTGCTGCTGAGCTCAAAATCAGGGACTCACCTCAGGTAAAGGTGCTGCTAGGCTCCCAGAAAAGAAGCCATCAGTTTGCGAAGGAAAATGAAGAGGTCTGCCAAAGCCTGTGCTTGAACCAAGGACCTTTAGTCTAATGTTCTCCCAACTGAGCTACTTTGGCAGCTGTTTTAGCACACCCAAAGGACATCATTTGGAATGGCCCATGAAGACAAGATTTGCTTTTCCCTGCCTTGCTCAGCTTGACTTGCTTCCTCACCCCATTCCTGCCTAGTTCTTGTACTGGCCTGGTGGCGGAAGAGGACTGGGGGAGCAGTGACGTGGGGAGGAACTTGAGCTGAACCCTGAGCTAGACTAGACCCTGGTGGTGAGAGTCTGGACACCACTTGCCACCCGCCCTGTTGTCCTGGCTTCCCCACTGGACGTCATTTGGGGAGGGAAGTGGGGTTCTGCCTCCCCTCCCCCATTTTCAAACACCAGAGGAGTATGAACAGGAGAACGAATAGCTGCTCCCCACTCCTGCCGGAGGAACCTGAAGCCCTTAAGTGTGGCAGTGAGAAGTGTCTGGGGGCCGACAGGCCTGTCCCCGAGGAGCTGGAACAGCAGCTGCCACCTCCCCCTCGGCTCCAGGCTGTTGGAAATGCTCCTTGCCTGGCTGAAGGGGTGGATGCTGCTCCACGCTCTGGAGAGCATCTGTATTGGTCTGTCACCCCCCTTCACTGAGCCAGTCTGAGAAGGTCCCAAATGCCCCCTCCTGCCTGACAGCTGAGAGTCTGTGCAGACATCAACCCCTGCACCAGCCCCCACAGCCAGCAGCAGCGCTCTCCACCCCAGCCCCACAGGGGCACTGAATGCCTTTCATGGGGGGGAAATGGCTCCTTGGTGCCCAGCTTCTAGACTGAAGCCAGGAGAGAGCCGTGTGTGGCTCACCTGGTTGGAGAGAAAAGACCTGATGAGAGCTGATCTCCTTCCGTCTCCCCCACCATGCTGCTCAGGTTTATTGTCACTGACACAGTCAGTGCTTCCCTTCAGAGCCGGCCCTAGACGGGTGCAGGGGCCAGGGACAATTCACTGCCTTTGCACCCCAGGCTCTGCCCCTTCTCCCAAGTCCCCACCCCACCTTTTCCAGCCCCTGCTCTGCCTCTTTCTCTCCTCCACCCCCTCCCGCAACTGACATCAGGAGTCTGTATAAAGAGGTAATTGTTACAGGTAATTGTGCACCAGGCAGGGTTGTTTGGAAGCCAAAGACTTGATGCTTCTGTCCCACTCCACTGTCAAGTTTTAGCAAATTAGGACAAGTCAACAAATAAGAACAACCCCAGGTATCAGTAACTGCTACAGGTAGCAAATTCCTACAGGGAGCAGTTTCTGGCACTACACCCGTGCAGCTCTGCTCCCCGGTTCTTCTTGGAGTCCTGCTCTCGGCCCCCACTCTGGCCCAGGTAGTTCCAGCTCACATAGGGGATGAGACCCCTGGCCTGGTGACTCCCTCATTACACAGCCTGCCCTGTTGGTCTGGCTACCTTGGAGCTTTGGCCTCTCCTCATTGTCCCTGGGGATTGCCAGACTCCAAGTCCTGATTTCCCATTAACCCTTCCCCTTCTATTTGTACTGGGAACTAGCCAAGCGAAAACCCCACTAAGTTTTAATAAGGGGTGACAGACTTCTTACACCCACCAGCCTGTGGGTCCCATGGTGTAATGGTCAGTAATCAGGACTTTGAGTCCTGTTATCTGAGTTCACATCTCAGTGGGACCTTTGTCAGGTTACTGTAACTCTCTGGGATTATATAGCTCATTGGTGCAACCAAAGCCTTGTAGGAGCACTAAATAGTACATAAAAGGGGTCATATGAGGTGTTTAATGCCAGGTTATGGTTGGCTGATTATGCTATTTGTAGGTGTGTATCATTTTTGTAGTTAAAGTTATGAATATTGGCTCTGTACTGTCTGTCTTTCCAAATATTGTGCTATGCTGTTGGGGACATTCCAGAACCCTTGGCCTTAGCTTTGTTTACCCAGCTTGATGGCCCATTAAGGACCATCAGCTACACGATGGACTCGGGAGCTTGGAATGCTCCAACCCACATGAGAAATCTAGCAGAGGATGTGCAAGATAGATGGTGGGCAATGGCTGCCACCTAGGAATCCTGAGTCATGCATGGTCATGTGATCTGCCCATGTGACTCCAGAACTCCAAGGGGCTGGACTTTTCACAGCAGGAACAAAGAGATTCTTGTACCTGGGGAAAACTATAAATAAACCTGCCACAGCTCCTCAATCTTGTCTTCAGTCTCCAGTCTCCAGCCTTGCTCCTACCTTTGGATGGGACTTTGCTACAAATGGAAGCTCTGGCCAAAGGACTGAATGACCCATCCCTCCAGGGCGGTGGTTCTCAAGCTTTTGAGAACCAAGACCCATTTTTCCTTCCTCGGCTGCCACAGCGGACCCTCGTATGTCCGCCAAAAAGCCACCGAATAAATTACTGCCGCATTCGGCGGCTTTTCGGCGGACATGCTGAGCGCTCCCGAAAGCCACCGAATGTGGAAGCAATTCATTCGGCGGCTTTTAAGTGGCGGCAGAAGCTCGCGACCCCCTGGGAAGCGCTTGGCGACCCCCGGGGGGTCACGACCCCCAGTTTGAGAAACCCTGCTCCAAGGGATGCATTCCAGAGACTTTGATTTGAACCTACAGTTTATTCTACCACTGATGCAAGCCTAAACCAAGAGATTTGCCATTACTGCATGTATATGATTTCGTTTAACCATTTCTAACCCTCACCTATATCTTTTTCCTTGTATAATAAACCTTTAGATTTTAGATTCTAAAGGATGGGCAACAGCATGATTTGTGGGTAAGATCTAATTTGTATATTGACCTGGGGCCTAATTCTTTGGAATTGGGAAGAACCGTTTTCTTTATTTGGGGTATTGGTTTTTATAACCATTTGTCCCCAGGACAGGTGGCTGCTGGTGGTTATGCTGGCAAACTGGAGTGTCTAAGGGAATTGCTTGTGTGACTTGTGGCTAGCCAGTGGGGCAAAACCAGAGTCTTTTCTGTTTGGCTTGTTTGGTTTGCCTTAGAGGTGGAGAAACCCCAGCTTTGGACTGTAAATGTCCTGTTTGAAGCAATTTGTCCTGACTTGGCACTCTCGGTTGGATCCCACCAGGAACAGCACCATCACAACCTTATGTTGGTTTGTGGTAAAACCTTGGAGTTTGAAGTACTCACTTCTGTCTCCAGCTGTGCAAGAGTGAGATGTCTCTTGGTGACTCATGTCAAGAGGTTCAGGTCTTTGGTTAGGTTTCTTGCTGCTTCACCTCATTCTCACAAATTTGATCCATGTGTTTGATGTCCCACCCCCAACTCCTTCCTGGGGCTGTAGCTGAAGCCAGAACATTGGCCTGAGTGACCAAGAAGAGGTTCAAGGGCTGAAAAAAATCAGGATTTTCAGCACAAAGGGAAAATTGTCCATGCACAACAGCAAATGGACTCCAGCCCTCAATTATTTGATTGGCAGCCAGACACTTTAGCCATCAGACCACAGGAAAAAAGCTGTTCCAAGGACTTCTTGAGAAAAGGTGGACACCGTGTTTCTTGGGTCAGCTACTGAGCAGGACAGAGACTCTCTGGGCACAAGAAGTAGAGTCCCCAGCGAGATGTGAGAGAGAACTCTATGGAGCCAAGTGCAGGACTTTGATGCCGCAATTTCATCACATTGAGGCACAGAAAGGACACTGAGGAGGAATCCAGTTGACAGGCAGTGGCTGTGGAGAAAGAGGAAGAGTTCCTTGGACTTTTTTTCCCTTGTTTATGTGTCCTGCCTTGCTTATGTGGTGGAAGGGGAGGTGCTTTCAACATACCTGACTAGCTCAGCTGGTGATGCATCAGTTTGTTACTCTGAAGGTTTAGGATTCAAGTCCCTGTTGATCCACTTTGGTTTCAAGTTGCCTTCCCAAAGCACTGTCTGTGCTACTGCACGTGGCTAAATGAGCAAACCCCAATTTCCATCTGTGCTTTGGGAGCCAGGTTGGCTGGGGGAATTCTGGATTTCAGATGATGTCAAGTCTGGGCATTGTGACTATTTATCAGTTTCTCTCTTATGAGGGCATCATAAGGTTCATGGCTGAGTGGTGAAGGCATTGGAGGGGAAGTTCAATAGGGTTCCCTGGCATAGGTTCAAATCCTGCTTACAGCAAAGCCTATGTTGTAGCCAGTCTCTAACCCAGTAATACCCTGTTACACACCCCTGAGACTCTCTCCCCAAATAAATCCTGGTCTGCTCCATTCATAGAGATCCTGGGACACTGCCTCACACTGTGTCCCTGAGGTGTCAGGAAAATTCTCAGCACCTCAACCCCCTGCTGCTCCCCTAGATCAGACATAACCCCGGCTGCTGCTCCTTTCTCTACATTGTGAAAGTCCCCAAGTCAGTGCAGCCAGAGGCACTGGTCCCATAAGTGCAAGGGGGCTGCAGCACCAACAGAAAAATAATTGGTGCTTGGCAGCCAGCACCCCCTGCCCAGGGCCTCCCATGTGCTAACAGACCTGGCTGACAGAGACTCATTCTCTTCACCCCCAGAGCCTCCTGCCTGCCACTGATCAGCTGTGCAAGAGGCAGTGGGGTGGTAGGAGCTGGGACTGGAAAGAGTGGGAGAGGAAGAGGTGGAACGGGGGCTTGGGTAAAGAGTGGGAGTGGAGCAGGGGGTGATGTTGCACTCCGTATGATGTCATTTTTGTGTACCACAGCTGACAAAAACATCCCAGACAGAGAAGCAGCAGGACAAAAAACAAATCTGCATCTGCCGAAGTAGCTCAGTAGTGAGAGTGTTAGACTGAAAATCTAAAGGTCCCTGATTCAACCCCAGGCTGTGGCAGGCCCTTTGATGGGTACCTGTACAGGGGTGGCTTGTTCTCTGGGAGTGCAGCAACACCTTTACCTGAGGCAAGTGCCTGATTTTGAGCTCACAAGCAGGACAACAGAACAGGGGCTTCTGCTCCTCATTGGCCCTCCTGACCTTTAACGGTGAGAGATGGGAGCTGTCTTTCCCACATGACTTATTGGTCAACCCAGTATGGCAGGAAGAGAATGAGGCAGGGAGGCCCTTGGAGATGAGACAGGAACTGGGGACAAAACCTCCTCGGCACAGCTAAGCATGTGTAGTACAAGGGATGGGGTATCTGTAAAAGTGGCCCCGTGGAACGTGACAGGGATTCAGGGGCCAAGGAAAAGGTGCTTGATGTTCAGTGTCTTGTAGCAGTTGGACTTGGACATGGGGTGTGTTCAGGAAATGCACATTAGTCCCTTTAGGGTAGCTCGATGGGCAGACGGTGACTGGAGGAAGGGCCTCTCTCTTTGGTCCTCCAGGCCAGGGAGGAATGATGGGGTTGGAGTCTTGTTCTTCACATTCGTGGTGTGAGTATAGAAGGTGGTGGAGCTCTGACTAGGGAGGGCATAACTAGTGAACTTTGTACTCTGTGGCACTAGTTACCACTGTTTATGTGTGTATGGTCCCTACTTAAGGTGTGAAAGGAAAGACCAATGGAAGGAACTGGCTCCCTTCCTCTGGACCACATGGTGTTTGGTGTCATGGGGGGATTTTAATTGTGTCAGCCGGACTGAGGACCGCTGGTCCCATTTTCTCAACTGTCAGAGGAAATGTTTTTACAATGAGCACTACCTGGCACAGGTCTGTAGCGAGGTCGGCTTAGAGGATTTGTTTCTCCATGATCTGGAAAAAGGAGTAAACAATAAGGTGGTAAAATTTGCAGATGATACAAAACTCCACTAGCTAGTTAGGTCTAAAGCAGACTGTGAAGAGCTACAAAAAGAATGTCAAACAAAATGGCAGATGAAATTTAATGTTAATAAATGGAAAGTAATGCACATTGGAAAGCATAATCCCTACTATATATGTTAAATGGTGGGGCCTAAATTACTTTTACCACTCAAGAAAGAGATCTTGGAGTCACTGAAGACAGTGCTCTGAAAATGTCCACTCAATGTGCAGCAGCAGTCAAAAAACCAAACAGAACGTTGGGAATAATTAAGAGAGTGATAGATTATAGGACAGAAAGTATCATGTTGCCATTATAGAAATCCATGGTATGCCCACATCTTGAATAGTGTGTGCAGATATGGTCATCCCATCACAAAAAAGATAGTTTGGAATTGGAAAAGGGTCAGAAAAGGGCAACAAAAATGATTGGGGTATGGGACATCTTCCATATGAGGAGAGATTAATAAAACAGGGAATTTTCAGCAAAGAAAAGAGACGGCGAAGGGACTATATGCTTGAGGTCTATAAAACCCTGATTGATGTAGAGAAAGTTGATAAGAAAGTCCTGTTTACTAAGAAATTAATAGGCACCAAGTTTAAACCAGTCAAAAAGAAGTATTTCTTCACACTACACAGAATTAAACTGTGGAACTCCCTCCCAGATGATGTTGAGACCAAGACTATTACAGGGTTCAAAAAAAAACAAAAACCCCCAACAGCTAGATAAGTACATAGAGGATGGATCCGCCAATGGGATGGGCAGGGATGGTGTCTGGTGTTGCCAGAAGTTGTAATGAGCAACAGGGGATGGATCATTTATTCATTCTGTTTGGGGCACCTGGCACTAGCCACTGTTGGAGGACAGGATGCTGCACTAAATGGACCTTCAGCTTGACCCAGTAGGGTCATTCTTATGTTTTGACCCCCTGTATATTTGCACTGTGGACTCATTGTTTCTCCCTCTCTCTCTCCCCCTCAGCACCTGGCCCCACAGCACTTTCTGCAGCCAGAAACTGTGAATTCTAGGCCTTCCCTTCCTTCTTAGGGACACCTCAGGACAAAGGGGCCTTCCCAGGAAATGGCCACAGTTTCTAGGAATCCCTGTGCAGCTCTCAGCTCTGGACAGTCTCAAGAGTCGTAAGGCAACTTAAAAGCCAAGAGCCTAGGTTGGGACTTGAACCCTGGGCCCTCAGATTAAGAGCTTGATGCTTTACCCACTTAGCTATCCAGGTTTATAAAAAAAACACCCTTTCCCCAAGAAGACAAAGTGAGTGTCACATCCAGCAATGGTTTTAATTCTGGCTCTTGCTGTTCCACAGGGGCTTTTCCTCCACCCCTAGAGGCAGGAATGGATCACTGAAGAGGCACCTGGCTACTTCTCCACCCAAAGCAATCACCCTGCACAACAGACTATTGTCCCTTCCCACTGCCGTTATCCCAAAGAGCTCTGTACCTAGCCACAATGTGCACATCCTCTGAAAGAAGCTAGAGTCAATACAGACAAGGAGCAGAGTGCAGGGATCAGTTATTCACACCCAGGCTTATGGAAGACAGAGTTGAGGCCTGAGTATCTCTGATTACAGGCAATTTGCTCCAACCATTATTCAGGAACACTAATACTTCCCCTTCCCTGGGCCCTGACAACTCCCTGAATGGGAAGACAGGGCTCCCACAACCTTCACATGTCCAGTTAGATTGGGGGACTTTTGTCTCATGGACCCACCCTCTGCTAACAGAACATGTTTCTCTCCATAGACAAGAGTGTTTGAAGTCCACTGTCTGGTTTCCAGACATCTGAATGGGCTCCAGGTGGCTCCTCCTTCTCCTGGTCTCTGCCCCAGATTGGCCATTCTCTCATCTGCCCAATGGCATTAGGAACTGAATGGAGAACATAGGCCAGCACTGGTGTGTGAAGGACAGACATCTGCACTCAGGTCACTTGGCTGCTTCTTCCTGTAGCCCCCCTTCCCTAGTCCCCTCCAGCCTAGCCAGGCCTCAAGTGATCGGCTCTGGTAATGGACTACAGGCCCCCAGGTCTCTCCCTACCCCCATCCCATCCCACAATCCCATGCCTGTGCACTAACCAATTGTGCCACTGGAGCACCTGTTAATGGTAGTTCTCCCAGGCCCCTAAGTTGATGAAGGCAAAGAGTGACCCCAAAGAATTCTCACTGGAGTTGAGAGCTGTTGGAGAGCTTATTCCTTCTCTTTTCCACTTCCCTGCTCCTTCTCTCATGAACAGAGAGCAACAATACCCAAAGTCCAAAGGTGCAAACAGTTCAATGTTTATTGGGGTGAACTTCCAGCAAGCTTCAATTCAAGTTCTTTTTTCCTTATTTTCAAATCCCAGCTTACTTCCTGTTTGTCCCTAATTTATATAGGAATATTCTTAGCTATATCTTAACCAGTCATTCTACCTAACCTGTCCTAACATGTTGTAACAGGATTAGTCAAACAATTATATCCCCCTATCGTAATTAGTTTACACCCAGCAAAATGAATTATACAGCAGACAAACAATCAGAGAATCAGACACACACCATGCAACTAAATGAGAGCAAAGTGGGAACTATACTGACAAAACAATACAGAAGAGCAGATTTCACAACTACATCTCTCAAGACAGAGGAGGTTCCCAGCTGTGTCTACTGATGAGTGAATTCTTGCCAAATAGAAAAGTGTCCAACTAAACTTCCTTTTAATTCTCAGCTCTTCCCTTTCTCTGGAGGAAATAGATCAGATCCCCCTTTTAACAGCCCCAGATTGCCTTATCTCAAGGACTGGTTTGGGATGTGATGTTTGCTTCCCAGCTTATGGTTGCCTCTGCTGCTTAGCCAAAGGCATTGGCCTCAGTACAGGGCCATGTTACTTTCAGGCCACTGGATGCTCTGGATGCAGGAAGGCTGAGTGTAACCCATAGCAAGTATACAGTAGTTGGAGATGTAGCTCAGTGGTAGAGCGCATGCTTTGTATGTATGAGGCCCTGGGTTCAATTCCCAGCATTTCCATTTTATCTTTTCAACCTACTGCTTTCCTCAAACCCAAGGGGATGTTCTCAGCAGGCTCCCTGCAGGTTTCAATCCTGCTCATTGAGGGGCAAGTGCCAATTGAGTGGAATGTTTGGGGGGGGTTCTGCTCCTAAGTCACCTTGGTACTTTAATATTCCCACCCACTGGGCTGTTTGGGACAATGGTAGATGAGAAGGGAGAATCCTCCAGTGCTGCAGGGAAAGGTCCCATCTGCTCAGACTGAGAGGCAAGAAAAGGGAGGGGCAGTCAGTGCTCAGAGAGGAGAGAGGTCAGTGATTGGCACCCACCAGGGGGAACTGTCTTTTTGAGGTGAGTGCAGCTGACTTGGGTTAGTGCTGATGATGGGTATGAAAAAGGCTGGAGTCAATGACAGTTGAGACCATAGAAGGAGAAAGGCAGCTCCACAGAAGCACTGGGAGGGAGAAGCAGGAGGTGGCAGAGCACTCAGGGGACGAGGTGAGTGGAGGTGAGCTGCCGGTGGGTGCAGAGCACCAACAATTTTCACCCATGGGTGCTGCAGCCCAGGAGAACTCACAGATTTGCTGCCTATGCCTTGAGGTCTGGGTGGGAAGCTCCATGTGGGAGCAGCGATGGATGGCACCGTCAAGGTATGTTCTGGAGATGGTCCTTCAGGTGTGGGTGTCTCGGACCCAGTTGGCACTGGGCTCATGATGTGCCGTGTTCAGTTCCTTTTGCTCACCAAGCAGGGCAGAAAGGATCTCAGGCCAGGACAGAAATCAG
>VOCN01037989.1:0-26906 GCA_007922305.1 Dermatemys mawii
CCCCCTTGTGCCACAGCACAAGGGTCATGCCTGCCACAGAAACACCCTGGGGCCCTGCCTCTTTTGCAGCAGGCACACCAGATGTGGGCAGGGATGCTCAGCCTGGCAGCGGGATCCAAGTGCAGTGGGACTTAGTGTGGGGGATCCAGATGGGGGTAAGAGGGTTCTTTGTGGGGCAGGGACAATGGGAATCTGCAGCGGGGGACCAAGTGAAAGTGGTAGGAGGTCAGGGGAGGGGTTGGGTGCAGGGGAGGTGGGGTTCATTTGGGTGGGGTCCAGGTGGTTGAGGCTCAGTGGGGAGAGTGTCTGGGGGGGGGGTGCTCATCAGGGTGGTACAAATGTGGGGGAGGTGGGGCTTGTCAGGGTGAGGGTTCGATGGACCTCCTTAAGAGGGGAGCCCCATCTCCTGCCAAGGGGATCCGCATGCTGGACCCCCACTCCCCCCATTCCCTTCTCTTTCCAATCCCATGTCCCTTCCCCATCCCATCCCTTCCTTCCCCACTGCCTCTTTTCCCCTGCCCTCAGCACACAGGAGGGAGCTCATCCAGCACTAGGACCCAGGAGGTGGGGTCCAGCTGCATCCTCCAGGGAGCTGAGCGACACTTTATGTTTTCTGCCTGGCTGTGCAACTCAGCAGCCACAGAAATGGTGGGGGGCAGAGGGGGCTTCTGCCCATTTGGCTCCCCTTCCTCCCATGCTGACTGCACCCCCCCACCAGCACCTCAGGACCAGAACCCCCCCCCCCCCCCCCCGTGCTGGCGCGCAGCTTCTGAACATGCAACACCCCCACCAAGCCCTCTCCCCTCCCCTCAGCACCGCGGGACCAGCTCACCTTTCCCCCATGCTGGCTTGCAGCTTCTGAATAGGCTCACCTGCATATTCCTCTTCCCCGGGGCTAATCTCCCCCGCCCTGCTCAGTCCTCAGCCCCACCCCCCAGCAGCTCACCCTTCTCCCGCGGGCTGGCTTGCCGGCTCCCTGCTTCTGCCCAGCTCCGTTGGCTTGCCCCGCCCCTTCTCCCCTCCCGCGGGCCAGGCAGTGAGCCGGGACGGGCCGCATGTGGCCCGCGGACCGTATGTTGTGCAGGCCTGACTTGTACACCAGGAGTTCTCAAACTTTCTAGTCTGAGCCTCCTTTTTGCTCTGCCCTGTTTGCTGCCAACCCCTGCATACGTCTACCTAAAAGCCATCGAACGGAACATTTCTGGTTTCGGCAGCATTTCAGCGGACACACAGTGTGTCTTTGTATCTTCACTGAAAAGCCGCTGAAAGTGAAAGTGTTCCACTCAGCAGCTTTTAGGCGGATATGGTCCTGCATTCCGGGGCATCTGCCGAAATGCCACAGAATGGAACTGGGGCTCGCGACCCCCTTGAGATCGCCCCCCAGTTTGAGAACCACCACTGTACATGAATGGAAGAAGCTGGGAAACAAGCAAGAAGAATTGGAAGTCCTGGCACAGTCAAGGAACTATAACATGATTGGAATAACAGAAACTTGGTGGGGGCAGTTCACATGACTGGAGCACTGTCATGGATGAGTATAAACTATTCAGGAAAGACAGGTATGGGAGGGAAGGTTGAGGAGTCGCATTGTGTGTAAGACAGTGGAATGATTGCTCACAGCTCCAGTATGGAACTGGAGAAAAGCCTGTTGAGAGTCTCTGGGTTAAGTTTAGAGGTGAAGGCAACAAGGCTGATGTCATGGTGGGCATGTGCTAGAGACACCACTGGATCAGGAAGAGGAGGTAGATGAGGCTTTCTTTAGAGAACTAACTGAAGTCTCTAGATCACAGGCCCTGGTTCTAATGGGGGACTTCAGTCACCCAGACATCTTCTGGGAGAGCAATACAGTGGTGCACAGACAATCCAGGAAGTTTTTGAAGAGTGTTGAGGACAACTTCTTGGTACAAGTGCTGGAGCAACCGACAAGGGGCCATGCCCCTCTTGACCTGCTGCTCACAACCAGGGAAGAATTGGTAGGGGAAGTAGAAGTGGGTGGCAACTTGAGCAGCAAGAATTAGTACGGGACGCAAAAGTGGATGGGAACCTGGAAGGCAGTGACCATGAGATGGTCGAGTTCAGGATCCTGAGACAGAGAAGAAAGGAGAGCAGCAGAATATGGACCCTGGACTTCAGAAAAGCAGACTTTGACTCCCTCAGGGAACTGATGGGCAGGATCCCCTGGGAGGCTAATATGAGGGGGAAAGGAGTCCAGGAGAGCTGGCTGTATTTTAAAGAGGCCTTATTGAGGGCACAGGAACAAACCATCCCAATGTACAAAAACAATAGCAAATATGGCAGGCAACCAGCTTGGCTTAACAATGAAACCTTTGGTGAGCTTAAACTCAAAAAGGAAGCTTACAAGAAGTGGAAACTTGGACAGATCGCTATGGAAGAGTATGATAATACTGTTCGAGCATGTGGGGATGTAATCAGGAAGGCCACAGCACAATTGGAATTGCAGCTAGCAAGGGATGTGAAAGTTAAAAAGACAGGTTTCTACAGGTATGTTAGCAACAAGATGGTGGTCAGAGAATGTGTGGGACCCTTACTGAATGGGGGAGGCAACCTAGTGACAGATGATGTGGGAAAAAGCTGAAGTACTCAATGCTTTTTTTGCTTCAGTCTTCCCAGACAAGGTCAGCTCCCACACTGCTGTCCTGGGCAGCATAACAGGAGAGGAGGTGAGCAGCCCTTAGTGGTGAAAGAACAGGTTAAGGACTAGTTAGAAAAGCTGGATGCATAAGTCCATGGGTCCAAATCTAATGGGGTGCTGAGGGAGTTGGCTGATGTGATTGCAGAGCCATTGGCCACTATCTTTAAAAACTCATGACTGGGGAGGTCCCGGATAATTGGAAAAAGGGAAACATAGTACCCATATTTTAAAAAGGGAAGAAGGACAATCTAGGGAATTACAGACCAGTCAGCCTCACCTCAGTCCCTGGAAAAATCATGGAGCAGGTCCTCAAGGAATTTCTGCCTGGGAAATAAGCACCCAGGAGGAGCGGGGGGTTCCCTGAAGGGTGGCAGAGGCAGTTGCAAGTGGGACTAGGAGTAGAAATCTGGGGTGTTTGGGGAGGGGACGGTATGAAAGTCCCACTTTGGAGGATGTCAAAAAATGTCTTTCACATGGACCCTCCATCCTGCAGCCCCTCCCCATGTGTCCTCCTGTCCCCCACATTCACACTGACTCCTGTGAGAAAATGCCCCACTGGGCCCTTACGATTCCTCCCCCTGCTCACACTGATACCACCATCCCCAATGTGGATTCCTGTGTCCCTTCCACCTGTTTACATCCATGTCCATGGATCGGGCTGTGTCCCACACTCACCCTCGCTCTGGTTGTAGAGCTCACGCAGGGTGTTCAGACTCGCTCCAAACCAGGCCTCCCAGCGCTTTGCACGCCAGGTCTGCTCATCCCAGTATTGCGGGCCCAAAGCCCGTGCTACCCATGCTGTGCGGGGCTCCACTGTCTGCTGCTTTCTGGTGTAACCCAGGAAGAGCTGATCATCCACATAGCCAACAATGCTGTAGGAGGGCAGTCCCGGGCCGGGCTCTGACACCACCATGTGAAACATGCGAATGGAGTGCAGGCCTGAGGGGAGGAGATTGGGGGAAGGAAGGTCAGACTGACTCAACTCTGTGGCGCCGGCCCTCAGGAGTGCTCCTGTGAGAGAGATACCTGGGGAAGGACCTACACAACAGCCTGACTGGGGAGAAAGAGATGGTGGGGTAGGAGGTGAAGGGGAGACAGGGCTGGAGAAGGGAGTTACAGGGAGGGTTGGAGTGTGTAAGTAGTAGGGGAGTGGACAGGGAGAGTGTATTGGGTGGTCTGAGGGCTGAAGGGGAGTGTGAAGAAGGAGAGGGGGTCCTGGAGGAAGGGCAGAGCTGGAGGGGGGTGTGAGGTGCAGGAGAGGGGTGTTATGGGAGAGGGTGAAGCAGGAGAAGGGCTGGGGCTGTAGGAGGTGCAGGACCTGAAGCTGGAGGTACAAGCGGGGGCTTGGGAAATGTGTCCAAGCTACAGGTGGGACCAGCTTAAGGTGAAAAAAACAGTTTTAGTCATGATTTTATAGACCTTTATAATATGCCCCCTTAGTTATCTCTTTTCTAAGCTGAAATGTTCCAGTTTTATTAATCTCTCCTCATACAGCAGCCATTCCATACCCCTCATAATTTTTGTTGCCCTTTTCTGAACCTTTTCAAATTCCAATATATATATTTTTGAGATGGAATAATCACATCTGCACGCAGTATTTAAGATATAGGCACACCATGGATTTATAGAGAAGCAAGATGATATTTTCTGTCTTATTATTGATCCCCTTCCTAATGATTCCCAGCATTCTGTTTGTTTTTTTGACTGCCGCTACACAGTGAGTGGCTGATTTCAGAGAACTATCCACAATGACTCCAAGATCTCTCTGGAGTGGTAACAGCTAATTTAGGCCCCATCATTTGATATCTACAGTTGGGATTAGGTTTTCCAGTGTGCATTACTTTGCATTTATCCACACTGAATTTCACTGGCCATTTGGTTGCTCAGCCACCCAGTTTTGTGAGATCCCTTTGTAATTCTTCGCAGATTGCTTTGGACTTAACTGATTTATGCTGTGGCTGAACCCCAGGGCCCTTGTAGGGACTAAGTCTCCAGTTGTGCCCGTCACTGCGTGGGCCCTGCCCCATAGAGCTCACAGACTCATCACCCATTCCTACAGTCGGGTTCATCCCACAGATCCACAGGCAGGTTCAGGGCCAAAGCAGGGGGTGGGGAAGGGTGATGGCTCCCAGACAAAGAGCCTGGTGCTGTGGAGACTGAACCCCTGATCCCTTCACCCATGAGAGCATCCCACTGACATCAGATATGGCTCAGAGGAGTTACACACATGTCTGTGGGGTCAGGGTCTGGAGTAGGGGGGTCAGGCTGACACAGGCTGGTGACTTATTTGGTCCCATTAGTTCCTCAGTGTCTCAGGGGTTATTTAGTCTCAAATCCTGCAGACTGTCAGTGTGGACCTTCCCTCCCTCACACAGCCCCCATGGAGCCTTCCCTCACCTCAGTAACGTGACATGGAGCGTTTTCAGGATTAGGGTCTTGCTTCCTACTTCCCAATGACCAGTTACAGACCAAAGCTTCCCCGTGCTGGGTGTTGGACACACCCAATGGGCACAGCGCTGCCCTGGTGTACGTATGAGCTGAAGAACAGATGGATCTAACGGGGACAGAGCTCTCCCCTTTAGTTCCCCTCAGCTCCTCCAGCTGCCCAACGCCCTGCTTCCCTCCTGCCAGCACCAGCCACTGTCCACTTCACTCCCCTTCCGGCACAATCAGACGGGCCTGATTTGGCCAGCAGGGCTGCTGACGTTGCTCCTCCTTGGCTAATTCATTAAAGAGTCAGTGGAGCAGAGGGACTGGACCCAGGGTCTCCCACCTCCCAGGTGAAAGCTCCAAACACCTGGCTACACAGCCCTTCTCTGCCCCTGCTCTCCAGCCCAGCTCTAGGTCTTCCCAGAGGAACAGCTCCACAGGAGCAATGGAGGGGGCCCCACAGCAGAGTGCCCCACAGCTCAGGGACTAGACACCCCACAACAGAGTGCCCCACAGCTCAGGGACTAGGATACCCTGAGAGGTGACAGAGCCCTGCTCAAATCCAGTCTCCCCACAGTCAGAAGGGGCCTGGAACCAGGAGTCTCCCACACACCAAGTGATGCCCAGACCCCTGGGTTCCTGGATGTGTGAGCTCATTTATGCTCAGGAGCATAAATTATGGCAAATTTAGTATAAAAATATAATTAGGAAGGCCAGAAAAGAATTTGAAGAACAGTTAACCAGAGATTCAAAAACTAATAGCAATATTTTTATAAGTACATCAAAAGCAGGAAGCCGACTAAACAGTCAGTTGGGTCATCGGACAATTGAGATACTAAAGAAGCACTCAAGGACCATAAGGCCATTGAGGAGATGTTGGGTGTTGGTACTGGGTGTTGGTGCTGGATGTAACCTTTTAAAAAGCCAAACCAGCCAGTGGGAATGTGAGCTTGGTCCAGATCCTCTCTGATCATCATCATCATCCTTCTCTTCCCAGGCACACAGTCCTGCAGGCCAAAGCTCTGCACCACTGGAGTTACACCAGTACAGGGAGTGACCCCCTGAGATGAGGGCCTCCTGTCTCGTTGCTGCAGGGCTAACCCAACACCAGGGACTTCCCTACAACCCCCCTGAATTTCCCTAACACCACCCACCCGGTTTTGTGAACTAGTTACATGCCAGTTTAGTGATTGGAAATTTGAATTGAAACTGAAACATTAATGGACACTTTAAAAGCATATACAGTGTATGATTAAAATAGGTGTATCTGAAAAGTATAATAGATTTGAAAAGTATGAACATAGACTAGCTTCCTTATACAGCTGTTGTTTTCATGACAATGTCAGTGCATTCATTTTGGTGATGTTGGCCAACCTAAAAATTTTAAATTATGTTTTGTAACCCAAGTCTAAATGAGCTCTCCCTGACAGCTAGTGATGAACTGGGGACTGGGGAGGAAAGGCTTCAGGATCAGACTGTATTTACATTCACACCCAACCTACCTAGGTAACCAGCAAACAGAGCTGTGTTGCCCAAGTGACAGATTTTGGCTTGGGTTGAAAATCACTTGAATGCAGGGGTGGGGGGAGGGTTAAATGTTGTTGTTGTTCTTATTGTATGAGTAAAGGGTAGTAGAACTGTACTTAACCTATGCTTATTGAGGGCATCAAGATAGTGGATGGGGACAGGTGTTTTGCTTGATGGTCTGTCTGAGTCACAAATATTATCTGACCTGCCCCACGCCCCTGTTTAAAGACAGAGCTGATTAGGCTCCATAGATAGTCTTTAGTTTTGTTAAGTGACCACTACAGCTGAAATCCCTGATAACCAAGTCTAAGTACTTAGTCCTGCTGTGGGGACAGTGTTCCTGGACAGTGTTCCTCTGGAAGACACACCCCACTGAGAGCTCAGTTGAAATCACTGAGAGCTGTGTGGAACCTCAAGAAACCAACTCACAGAGGTCACAGAGGCAGGTGGCAGCAGAAGGTGATGGTGCAGGGCCATTGGCAACAGAGCGAGGGAGTGAACGGTGGCACAACAAACAACAGTGGTCAGAACAAACAGTGAGCAGCTGGAGGAATGAGCAAGGTGACTTCTTGCCCCCCACCTGGGAGGTGAACTCACAAGAAAGTACCTCTGAACTCTGAGGAAAACACTGGTAAGTGGGGTGAGGTGGAGGGAAAAGTGACAGGCTGCAGGGCACATTAAATAAACATTTGTTTTTGTACTATATTTCAGTGACTTTGTTCCAGAAAGTTTGATTTGTGACTGGGAATGGAAACATATAAATGTGTTTCCTAGTAGGCCAAGATTTTTAAAATGCACTATTTGCCAAGGTTGTTATCTCACATCATTGCTATCTTGAGAGGTCATTATGTTGGGGAGTTTCTGTACTAAACATTATTATAATTAATTTTTACATAAGAATGGTCATACTGGGTCAGATCAATGGTCCATATAGCCGGTATCCTGTCTTCAGACAGTAGTCAAGGCCAGGTGCCCCAGAGGGAATGAATAGAACAGGTAATCATCAAGTGATCCATCCCCTGTTGCCCATTCCCAGCTTCTGGCAAACAGGCTAGGGCCACTCAGAGCATGGTGTTGCATCCCTCTCCATCCTGGCTAATAGTCACTGATAGACCTATTCTCCAGGAATTTATCTAGTTCTTTTTTTAATCCTCTTATAGTTTTGGTCTTCACAGCATCCCCTGGCAAAGATTTCCATGGGTTGACTTTATGTGGTGTGAAGAAATACTTCCTTTTGTTTTTTTTAAAACCTGCTGCCTGTTAAGAACTAGCAGTCACCCAATGAAATTGTGTTATGTGAAGGATTAAATAACATTTCCTTATTTACTTTCTCCACACCAATTAAGATTTTATAGACCTCTATCATAATTCCCCCTTAGTTGTCTCTTTTCTAAGATGAAAATTCCCAGTCATGTTAATCTCTCTTGTTTCCCTCCCCTAATCATTTTAGTTGCCCATCTCTGTACCTTTTCCAATTCCAATATATCTTTTCTGGGATGGAGTGACCAGATCTGAACACAGTATTCAAGGTGTGTACATACCATGGATGTATATAGAGGCTATATGATGTTTTCTGTCTTGTTATCTATCCCTTTCTTAATGATTCTCAATATTCTGTTTGCTTTGTTGACTGCCGCTGCACATTGAGTGGATATTTCCAGAGAATGATCCGCAATGACTCCAACATCTCTTTCTTGAGTGGTAAAAGCTAATTTAGACCCCGTCATTTTGTATGTATAGCTGGGATTATGTTTTCCAATGTGCATTATGTTGCATTTATCAACATTGAATTTCATCTGCCATTTTGTTGCCCAGTCATCCAGTTCAGGTGAAGCAGTGCTGGGGAAGGGGCAGCTCAGGCCTGGTGACCTCCCAGGCTGCAGGCCTGATACAAAGGCCTAAAAAGGTACTGGGGGTTAGGCAAAGGCAGCTGCCCAAACCCTCTTGCCTGTGATGAGTGGCTGTTATACTGCAGTCTGCCCCAGGGAGCGGGGGCTTGATGATGACTGGCAGTAGCCCAAACTGAGGCAAGGTGGGGATTAGAAGGTTGGGGGTTCCCCAGGAAGGGGAGACCTAGAGGCAGAGGCTGTGGGGGTATTGCCAGCGGGCAGCACCCCAGATACAAGGGCAATGGGGTCCGGGAGAGGCAGGGGAGGCATCAGACAGTGAGACACCAGCCTGCAGAAGGCACTCCAAGCTGGAAAAAGCTAATTCCCAGACAACCAGCAGGAGGAAGCACAGGGGTGAGTCATCATGCCACTACATCCCCCCGCAAAAATTCAAACACCCCCCATAATTTCAATTCCTGGGGAAAACACTGCCTGACACACACGCCCCATCCCCACTTCCCTGCTTTTGTTCCTGGCCCCTAACATGACTTGACCCGCAGGTCCAGGCTGCACTTGTGAGGTCCAACCAGCCTGTTACTGAGGTGACACAAGGGCACCAATGTGCCTTAAACCACTTCCAACAAAACCCAAACCCACCCCGCAGCCTCACCCAGCTCCGTACAGGCTGCTGAGCTCCCTGGAGTCTGAGCTGCTGCCTCATGGGGAACAAGGAAGATTCAAGTCCATGCCAGGAAAAGCAAGATGTGTCTTCCCCTCTCCTCACCCCACCCTGTTGGGATCTGGAAGTTCTTTATTCGGCAGCTACAGGAGATCCCAACAGCACTAACGCAGCAGCTGTTCTGTGCTGTGCAAGGGGAGCTCACCCCCAAACTAAGACCTAATTAACCCACAGATCCAGGGGCTCCGAACTCCCCCCCTTCTCTGGGGCACCAACACATCACCAGAGACAGAGGGGGGTTAACATCATCCTGGGTTTATCGGTAACCTCCCTGGACTCCAGGAAGCTGAGCAGCAAAAACTCCTCCACTGCCCGGGAATCTGCCTGGGGAGAAGCAAAAGCTTCTTCTGGAAGAGAGAGAGGCCTTATGGGTTGGGGTCTGGGGAGAGGAGTTGCTGCTTGGCTGGCCAGGGCAGCTTCTGGCAGATGGGGTCGGGGGACAAGGCGAAGACTCAGGATTTGGGCTGGCCGCCCGCGGGGCTCCTTGTGATGAGCAGGGGGCAGGGTGGATTTGACATCCCAATGTCAGGAAAGATACCTGAGCTGTAACCCGAGACTGGAGGAGGGGTTTGAGAGAAGTGAGATCTGCCCAGGAATCTGAACAAAAGCTGGGGAAGTGGCCAGGGGGAAGAGAGAAAGGCAGCAGTTTCTGTAGAGGGGTTAGAAGCTGGCTGGGGAAGAGGAGGGAGCCCGAATCTGGGGTCTAATCTCCCTGCTCCCCACCAAAAGGACCTGACTACGGGGTCCTGTTTGTACTGACAAGCTCTGAGTTGAAGTGTGTTCCTGCCATCTCAAATAAACCTTCTGTTTTACTGGCTGACTGAGTCACAGTGAATCCCAGGAAGAGGGGTTCAGGGACCCAACTCCTCCACACTCCCTGACTCTCCTCGAGCTGACTTGTGGCCACTTGGGGAGGGGCACCAGCAGAAGGGGCAGACCTGGGAGCTTGCCTCCCCTAAGAAGGGGGCTCCACCTGCCGCCCAGGCCCATTTCTGACTGTGGGTGTGACTAGACTGGGGCTGACACAGCTCAGCCCTATGTAGCCAAGGACAGGCCACGCTCAGGAGTTCAGGCTCTGGGGTTAAAACAGAAGCACCTTCCGGGAGCCACTAAAAGTTGGACAGTCCCTTCATTAACCCTGGTCTATGGGGGGCAGTAATTTCCTCCCTCTCACTAACCCTCCACCTAAGCTCTGCACACAGGAATCGTCTGAAATCCCCGCCCTGAGACACTGGGAATAAAACAGCCTGGGCAGCGCCTGGACCCAGGATTTCCCCGCAGCCTGGGAGCCTCACAGAGCTGTAATGGGCTCGTCAGCAGGGATTTCCCTAGACCCACCCAGAGGGGTGTACATCCCCTGTGAATTTTCCCAACACCGCCTCCCCAGTTTTGTGAACAAGTTACATGCAGTGTTGCCAATGTAGTGATCATTTGGACATTTGAATGGAAATTGAAACAATAATATACAATTTAAAAGCATATAAAATATATGATAAAATGTGTATATCTGAAAAAGTATAATAGATTTGAAAAGTATGAACACAGACTAGCTTCCTTATACAGCTTTTGTTTTTTGTGACAATGTCAATGCATTCATTTTGGTGATGTTGGCCAACCTAATAATTTCAAATCATGATTTGTAAGCAAAGTCTAAATGTGCTCTCCCAGCTTCTGGTGAACAAAGACTACGGACACTCAGATCATGATGTTGCATCCCTGCTCATGCTGGCTAATAGGCATTGATGGACCTATGCTCCATGAACTTATCTAGTTCTTCTTTGAACTCTGTTATAATTTTGGCCTTCACAACATCCCTGGCAAAAAGTTCCACAGATGACTGTGCGTTGTGTGAAGAAATACTTTCTTATGTTTGTTTTAAACTTACTGCCTATTAATTCATTTGTTGATCCCTGATTCTTGTGTTAAGTGAAGGGATAAATAACACTTCTTTATTCATTTTCACCACACCAATCAAGATTTTATAAGACTCTATCATATCCACTCTTAGTCGTCTCTCTTCCAAGCTGAAAAGGCCCAGTCTTAAATCTCTCATCATATGGAATCTGTTCTGTACCCCAATCATTTTTTGGTGCCCTTCTCTGTACCTTTTCCAATTCCAATCTATCTTTGTTGAGATGGTGTGATCAGAACTACACACAGTATTTAAGATGTGCGCATGTCATGGATTTATATAGTAAAAGTGGAGGAGCTTGGTTTGCCAGACTGACCAGCTAAGCCAATACTGACAACTTGTATGAAAAGGCTGCAAACCACTATGCCTCTGGACTGCATCAACATGCAGAAAGCCTTATAAGCCAGTCACTGTCAAAGCCAATTTCAGAAGAACTTAATGAGGCTGTTAAGAATGCTGGAGACAAAACTCAGTTTATGTGAACCAACATGGCTATTGCATCATACTTTCTATCTAAGCAAGGGATACCACATACTACAAACTAGAGGCCTATGTTAAGTGCATTGTCACTTGTTAATCCTGAAGTTGGACACTGGTTCTGAAGACGACTGGCAAATTCTCACTATCTTTCTGCAAAAAAAACTCAGCTGACTCTCTTAAAACATGTGGTGCAACAGTGAAAGACTCAGGAGTTGAAAAAGTGAAGAACTCTCTCACCATATTCAAAATATGTGCATACATGGCCAACGAATGCACCAATGCAAATAGGCATCAAGTCATTGCATATGTTATCTTGATGTCCATGGTTGGCCAGAACGTTCGTTCTAAATGTTCAGGTTTATAGAAGACACATCAGCTGTATCTGTGACATCTTAAAAGAGTTAAATGCTTGTAAACTGAACCCCAAACAGATGTCTGCTTGAACATTTGATAGAGCTACAAACTTCTCTGGAAGACATAGTGGAGTACAAGCTTTGCTCAGAGAGAAGTGTAACTCTAATCTCTCCTATATAGTGTGTATACACAGTGTATAGGGCATCTACTCCAACCAGCACTAGTAGAAACTGCAGAATCTTCAAAAGACATTAAAAGGCCAGAAACTTAATGGCTTTTTTGTACTCTTTTTTTAAGAAAGAGCCCGAAAGGACTGAACATTTTGGAAACAAATAGAAGATACAGTGGGATTGAAGTTCAAATGAGTCCAACCTGGGAAAAGCTGCTGGCTTTCTTATGAGTGATTCTTGGCTGTTGTCTTAAAATTACTGCAACCATTATTACTGGCTTTGGAACGTATCCACCAAGATAGAACAGATCTAAATAGTGAGAGTGGTGGACTACTTTTGTTACTATTGCCATTCTCTCTCTTGTAAGTCTACTGTTGAAACCACTTGGGTCATTAAACAATGTCATGCAGGCATCTGCTACAACAGTAGTAGATCTTTGTCCAGAAAGAGAAGCTATCCTTGGATCAATCAGAGCTATCCATTGAAAATGTACTGGAAGGAGCAAAGACTTCAGTCCAGAAGTTGACTGATGAAGGTTCTTATATTGACTCCATAGGTAAAGAGGACAAGAAATGTTTGCTAAGCCAGCTGAAAAAGTACACAGACTTGATTCTTACAAATCTACAATAGAGATTTCTGGATTCTATTCAATCTCCATGTAGCTTTTACAGATCCCTGTTTTATAAAACACCTACAGCTGAGTGGAGTGAGGCACTACCAGCAATGGGACTGCTGTGTGATCAGGACAGAATAGAGAATTTTGAACACAGGGTGGAATATCATAGAATGAACCAATGAAGATGTAACTTCAACTTCTTTATCATCACTAGTGGTTTGATCCAATCTTTGTGTTATGTTTCCTGGAATGAAAGTAGGAATTCATCTCTTGCTAATCCCAGTCACATCAGCTACAGTTCTATCCTCACTGAATAGAAGTTTGTGCTCTGAAAGAAATCACCTTCTGTCTGATCATGAGCATATCATGAAGGACTGGAAGTAACGGTCACACAAGAAGACATCAAAGAGTGCAAAATTACAGCAAGAATCCAAGACGGATGTAGATGTCATGCTTCATAGTAGACTTGAGTAGCCAACTTTAATTTTTATGATGATTTTAAAACACAAGTTAAATCTAATAAAATGGTCATGAAACATTTTTCAGCTTTTACTATGGTGCCATTCAGTCCACCTTTGCCCTCATGGTCTGAGCCCTCATCGGCCCACCTCCTCTCCCCTCCCGCAATATTCCAACACCCCCTGAATTTCAATTCCCGGGAAAAACACTGCTCGTCAGCATGTGCACCACTCAGGGGTGCCGGTCTAACGGTACCACACTCCCTGGCTGGGAGGGGTTGGCAATAGATGAAGGGGTCACAGTTTGGGTCAGGGGCTCTCAGCCCCCGCACTACACTCACTGTCCCAGCAGCGCCCCTGCCAGCACCTGGCACAAGGGAGTCAGGACCCTCCCCGTCACTACAGCAACGTCACTGTGCGATGACAGGGACCGCTCAGTGCTGTGTGGAGCGCGGGGGGGTTAATTCCCCCACCTCTGAACGCAGAGCCCGGAACTGCCCCCCTGACACTCAGCTAACCCCCTGCACCTTCTCCGCAGCCCAGCTGCCACCGACACCCAGCTCCCCCCTCCTTGCCCCCCTCGGGTTTCCCCCCGCTACTCATGGGCGTGGCCCCCCTGCAGGGCTAAAGCCCCCAGCAGCAGCAGACGCAGTGCCAGGGCCAATGCCGCCCGCTCAGCGCGGCAGAACCCGGCCCGGACCCACTCTCGGCTGGTCACGCGCCAGGAACTTCCCAGGGCACTACCAGCCCCATAGTCCCTGCTACTGACTGTGGGAACCTCTCCGCGTCAGGGATGGCTGAGAGCAGAACTTCCCACCAATAGTGACGCACAGACCCGTCTGCACCGGTCGCTGGGAGAAACCCGTCTGGACAGGCTGGGGCGAAGGGGAAGCGAAAGTCAGGGGAGCAAAGGGGGAGAAGCGCGGAGAACTTGGCCTCGGGACCAGAGCAGAGCTGCAGACACGGCCCAGCCCGGCGATGCTGAGCCCAGGGCCGGGTTTCTCTGGGGGAGGGGTTCTGAGCCCCCCGCTCCTAGGGGCTGAAGTGGTTCCCATCACACATGGGGGGAGGCAGATTAGTGGCTCTCAGCCCCCCCACACCGCTCCCTGTATCCCCTCACTACCCCTATCGGTCCCTGTACACCCCCCACTACCCCATCACTCCTTGTACCCCCCACTACCCCCCATGGTCCCTGTACCCCCCCCGGTACCATTCGCTCCTCTCCTCTGACCTCCCCCAGGCTTGAGACCTTCCCTGTCACCGCTCGTAACTTGTGTGTCACAGAAGGGACTTCAGCCCTGTCTGAACTCAGCCCTTCCCCCCACTCCCCCTTTGCAGGGAGTGATATCACAGCAATCCCTGGTGCTGCTACAGCATCGGTAACCCCAGGCTGGGGCTGAGGCACAAAGAGAGGACACTGATTTGCCATGGACACAGCAAATAGAGGGATAGAACCCAGGAGTCCTGGCTTCCTGCCCCCTGCTCTAACCCACTAGACCCCACTTCCTTCCCAGAGCAGAGGATAGAACCCAGGAGTCCTGGCTCTCTGCTCTAACCCCCTGATCCCCACTTTCCTCCGAGAGCAGAGGATAGAACCCAAGAGTCCTGGCTCCCTGCCCCCTGCTCTAACCCACTAGTCCCCACTTCCCTCCCAGAGCAGACTCCTGGAGGGAGTATATTTGCCATGGACACAGCAAATAGAGGGATAGAACCAGGAGTCCTGTTCTAAGCACAGGCAGATAATGACCTAACTCTTGTATTTTCTTTGCTTTGACAAGTCACTGGGCTATTTACAACATTTCTGGGAACTGTTTTTGGTTATTTGCCTCCTCTTACGGTGGGGGGACCAAGGCTCTGAGGCCTGTGAAGTTTTCCCTGTTCTACAGTACAGACACTATGGCTGTTAGTATCACTGGGCTTTGCATATTGCCCTGGGCCAATCTCTCCAGGTCTGGGAGCCAGGCTAGTGGGAGACTCCCCCATATGGGACACTCACCCCTCTCGGGTGGGTCAGTGGCAGGGGTGGGGGGTGTTCACAGGGGCTGAGCCCCAACGCAGCTTCCTGCTTCTCAGCTCCCAGCGCTGTCAGAGGGTCTCCCACTTGCTTTCAGGTTCTGCTGTATCACAGCAGGGCAGTTTGGACACAAACCAGCATTGCCCCCTGCCACACACACCTCCCTCTCCCCACAGCCCCCTGAGAGCCTCCCCCTACACTGGCTGAGGGTGATCATCGACCACAAGCCCAGTGACTGCCAGACTGACTGTCTCCCATGGGGGGCTCTGAGCTGCTGGTGCTGACCCTAAACTTGAGACAGTTCTGGCCCTGTTCTGGGCTGGGCAGCCATTTTGTATATCTGACATGTGTGAGTGAATGCAAGATGGTCCCCTTAATGGGAACCCCCCTTTCCTCTAACCATTGCCCCAATAAGTCTGTCCCAGGCTGTGGATCAGGGGCCTAGGGCTGTGGGGAGCCCCCCTGGTGCCATTACAGAGCCCTGCCCTATGGTTTCAAAATGGCCTCTCATTCTGGAGGTTGACATTTTTAGGGGCCCAAATGGAGACCCCCAGGGCCTGACTTGCTAAGGTGCAGCACTCCCCCAGCTCCCTGGGATTCCCCCAGCATTTTGGGTGCCCAGCACCCCCCAATATCAGCCTTGGGGTGGCTCAAAGCAGGGCCCCCCCAAAAAGCAGGCCCCTAGACTTAGGGGCCACTTTTGAGAGTGGGGCCTTAAATCCCTCACTCTGGGGGCCTCCTGTAGGGAACAGGACTTGGCAGCCCCCACCCTGCTCTCCAAGGGGCCCCCACCACCATCGGGGATCTCTCTTCCCTTCCCCCGCTCCAGAGGCTCTGAGGAAGGGGCGTGGCCCGATGGGTTTCTTTGGGAATGTGGAGTAGAAACCCCCCCCCCCCCCCGGGCCCAGTCGTAGGCAAGAGGGGGCAGTGGATTCAGGATGGTCCCAGGTTCACCCAGCCAGGCCAGTCACTGACAGTTACAAACTGGGAAAGTGGCTCCTTATCCACCTCTGAATCATGCCGGGGTGGGGGTTGTGATCACAGAGAGACCCTGAGAGCACCAGAGCCCTCCAGGCAAAGCACAGAGCCAGGGAGAAGGTGTCCTGTACTCCCAGCCCCCTATTAGCAGGGTGAGCTCCCCCCATACTGGGGTTCACTGCTTTCCTGCCATTTCTGTAGTTCCTTTAACCCCTAAGTGCCTCACTGACTACGCACAGCAACCACAGCCCCATGGAGATGCAGCCACCTCTGTGGGGAAGAGCACATCAGCCAGACACACAGGGGAAATGTCAGCAAAGCACTATAGGGCAAATTCCTGCTCTTAAGGAAAGTGCAACAGGAGTTCTTCAAACTACACCCATCTGACGGGTCTTAGGGTTTAAGACACCCCCCTGCCGCCGCACAACTTCACACATACGGTGACCTGCTGGGAGCTCAGTCCAAGGGGGAGGAAGCTGGGATTCCCCCCTGCAGATCTACTGTGCCACTCTGATGCTCGCAGCCCTGAATCATCCCCGCAGGCTGCTGTGACTAGAAAGCACGGCCTGACTCCAGCATCCGCCCAGCAGCCATTTCAACAGCTGACCCTTATTCAGCAGGGCTGATATTGGGAATCCAGGAGCAAAGATACAGGCTGAGGCCAGGGCGGGGGGGAAGGGGGGGAATTCTAATTCCTCTTTTTGGCTGACTCTGCGGGGCCTTTTGTCCATAGGTCTGGGCTCAGATCCTCCCCTTCCCCTTCAGTGCAGTGGGGAGAACAAGTCTGTCTCTGGGCCAGGAAATACCCTCCCCCACTCTTAGAGGAATCACTCTGTTTACAGGAAACTTTAGCCTGAACCATGTTTGGGAATTAGAGCTGGGCTAAACACAGTTGCCAACTCTGGCCATTGTATTAAAAATTTCACAATAGTTGGCATTTTCCTAAGGGCCCCAGCTCCTAGAGTCATGGGATGATGTAGGAATTTCACCTTAAAAAAAAAAAAAAGTAAATTTCTAGCCCTCATAACTGAGGGAGAATCTTGACAATGTGATTGTGTGAGGCCCAGAACCTGACAGGAAATCAACTCCATTTTGTTCAAAATCTCATTATTTGTGACTCTATGTTCTGATTTTTGGAGGGTAGAAATGGCACATGCCATCTGTACACACCCCTAGCACCCGATACAGCTCTGCAAGTGCTCCCTGCCCTAGCAGTGTCATCAATAAGCTAGCCAAGGCCTTTATGCATTGAACAGCTCCCTCTTCCGGAGTCGGATTAGTTAAAGGAAAGTTCAACAGACCCAAGGCAGCCCTTCACCCAGCCCCTTGGCGTGGGGGCAGGCTGTACGCGAGTAGCATCTTAATGGGGCATCCCCAAGAGACAAGAGAGCTGGGACCTTGGGTCTCAAACCCAGACCTTCACAGGGCTCCCAGGTGCCTAGGAAATCTCCACAGAGCAGCTCCCTGCCTGTTGTCATGGAGTCCCTGGGGTGATGCTCTGGAACTGCTCCAGAGGAAGGCAGTCAAGACTTTGTGGGGGAAGCTTCCTCTCTGTGAACAGCCTGTCTCCAGGGCTAGGAGCTTCACAGCTTACACCTTCCTGGGGCTGATATCGGAGCATTCGGCACCTTCTGCCCCTCTGTGCGCTTCCCGCAGTGAGTCCTCCCAGGCGGGGTCCTGGGGAAGCCAGTGGGTCCTGCACCCCAACTCCACAGTGAGATGTGACTCTCAGCCAGCCAGTAAAACAGAGACAACAGGAACATGATCCAAAACAGAGCTTGCAGGTACAGCGAACACGACCCCTCCACAGGGTCCATGTTGGGGTGGCAGAGAGCCAGACTGCCAGTCTCTAGCTCACTGCCTGTTCCCAGCCAGATCTAGACTGAAAACTTACTTTTCAGCCCTTCCTCTTTTTTTCCCTTTGTTTCCTGGGCAGAAGGTGTCACCTCCCCCATCTCCTACCTGGGCTCAGGTTACAGCCTCAGGTGTTGACCAGAAAGGGGAGTTTCCCATTCCCACACGATAATCAGAGGAATCATTAAGAACATTCCTACTCTGTCACACATGTATGATTTGTGTTACAATAGCACCTGGAGACCCTGATTGGGGTTCCATGTGCTGGGCGCTGCATAGACCCCCACCGAGATCAAGGTTCCCTTGTACCAGGCTCCACACAGACCCCCATCAAGCTCAGTGCCCCCATTGTGTGAGGTCCTGCACAGACCCCCACCAAGCTCAGCGTCCCCTTTGTGCCAGGCCCCACACAGACCCCCACTGAGCTCAGTGCCCTCACTGTGCCAGGCCCTGCACAGACCCCGGGCAAGACCAAAGCCCCATTGTGCTGGCTGCAGCACAGCCTCGCATTGAGATCAGGGCCCCATGAGCTGTATTCACAGAGACACAATCTCTTCCCAAACGAATTACATTCTAAATTGACAGAGGAAGGATTCGTATTCCCATTTTACAGGTGGGAAAACTGAGGCACAACATGTCTCAGTGACCTGTGTGATGGGGCAAGGCCAGATGGCTATAGGAAAGTGCTAAGGAACAGATATGTTAGTCTCAGGCTAAACAAATCCCTGGTACCATTGGAAGCTTCTAGACAGCAGAAGATATAGCTAGCCTGATTGGGACACCTGAAGCCAATCAGGGACTGGCTGAAACCAGTTAAAAACCTCCCAGTTAGTCAAGTGGATGTCAGGAGCTCTGGGAGGAAGTTGTACTGTTGATGAGACTGAGTGGTAGACAACATATCATGCGCAAGGAAGGAGGCCCTGAGGTAAGAGCGAAGTGGAGTTTGAAGAAGTGGGGACTGCTGTGGGGAAGTAGCCCAGGGAATTGTATTGTGTTTTGTCCCTAAAAGGTCAGCCATCTTAGCTGATACTATCAGGGTCTCTGGGCTGGAGCCTGGAGTAGAGGGTGGGCCCGGGCTCCCCCCTTTCTACCTCCCCTCATTAATCACTGAGATTGGGAGAAAACAGAGGCTGTGCCAGGAAGGATAGCTTCTCCTCACTGGCTTGTGATGAAAATGGCTCAATAGGCTGTGACCTTGTCTCTAGAGAGAGAAGGGCTACGTGGAGGGTCACAGTGAGCCGCTGAAGCTAGTGAAATCTGCCAGGAAACGCAAGATCCACGAAGATCAGGACAGAGCTTTGTCACACCTGTCCAAAGTTGCACACAGAGTCTGTGACAGAGCCAGGAACTGAACCAAGGTGTCCTGAGCCCCAGGCCAGTAGCTTCAGCACAGACCATCCTGTTACTGCCCCGGCGTTACATTTCCAAACAGATGGCAGCTCCATCAGCCTTGGGGGCCGACTGTAGAGAGGGGGAGGCATTATTAAGGGAGAGCAATGCACAAGGATTTGGGGAGAGCTATAATTGAAAGGGCGTCATGCAGGGCTGGGCTGAGGGGAGCCCGGGGTCTGAGCCCAGACGTCAGTTCCCGTCTGGCTGAGTCTAGCAATCCAAGGGAGAATGTTTCTGCTTAGCACCAACATGTTGCTGGGGCAGTTCCCGTGCCCCTCCCTCATGTTTCTCACCCTGGGGCAGCCCTACAAGTGAGGGATAGCAGGAGTGGCCAGGCCAGTGGCTCTCTATCCCCAAAGGCCTGGATTACCCCTGCCAGGCACCTTGTACTGCCAGTGGTACATCTGCAGACTGGGCATTAACCCTCCCCCCCATCAGCCCCACCCTGGTGCCAGCATTTCGCGCCGTTCTACACTGGCCAGCAGCAGGGTGACAGTGGGTGAACCAGGCCCCGTGCGATGCCTGGGCAGGGATCAGAGACACAAGGCTCCCTGTCCCTCTTGCCTGAGAGTCTGACCATCAGCTCCTCCCCAGGTAAGGTGGGCAGGCAAGATGCAGTCCAGGAGATGCAAAGCAGGCTGCAGCATGGCCAAAAAGTAGGTACTGAGATGGGAAGAGCCCCATGAGAGGGCAGGGGGAGATTTGTGACCCTGATTTGCATCAGCAGCTACACAGCGGGGTTTGTGGGTTACAACAGGGCGGTCTGGGAGTCAGGACTCCTGGGTTCTGAGGTACAACTGAGCCCTCTCTCACACCAATCTGGGATCTTCTAACACTGTGATGTTGTGACAAGCTGCAAAGCCCTCCAAGTTTGCACTCACACCAACATCCAGAGTCAGGGACCGCGCCCAGCTATGTTCATGAATGGTCTGGCCAGCCAATCATGAACCCGCAATAGACAGGCTTCAGCCAAAATACCCCCGAGCTCTTAAGTCTAGGACCCCAGAGCTGTTCTGTCCTGCCCTGGTCAAAACCCGACCAGTATGAATTTATTAACCAGTTCACCACTTCTGCAAAGGAACGTGGACATGCACCAACTCGTGATCCTGGGCTGAGTTTTCCCTTTGCATTTCTAACACCACGCAGTGTTTTATCTAAAATATACAAAAGATTTATTAACAACAGAAAGATACATTTTAAGTGATAGCAAACAGACCAAAGTAGATAACTTAGCAAATAAAGAAAATTGCAAGCTAAGTCTTATATGCTGCTTGATAGAAATCCTATGTAGTTCTTGATAGCAGTACACGCAGGTTAGCTTTTGCACACACAGGCAGGCTTCCTTCTTTCCTGCCTCAGACCAGCATCTCTGCCCCAGTTCAGTCTTCTTCCTCCAGTCCTTCTAGGTGTGGTGTTCTAGGGAAAGTGAGGTCAGTTATGTGTGTTCTTTTCCCCTTTTATATCTTCTTCCAACTTGCTGGAAAGCTCTCTTCCAGTGTCCTGGGTCTTCCTCTCTGGGACCCCCTCAGGTTGTGGCCCAGACTCCAGCAGGCTCTGTTAAGCTGCAAAAATTAAACACAGGCAATGTCTATTAAGGGGAATCTGCCATAATGTTGTGCAATGACAGTGCACATGACTGAAGTGCTGGGCTCTATCCCTGCAGCTTCCTCCCTGCGGTTTCACTGAAGACTGTTCTCTGAAGCAGCTGGATTTATCATTACAAAAGCTGATCTCAGCCCATGCTGTGTCAGCAGTCACAGTGAAATCCTTCTCACTAGAGTCCTTCACACTTACTTTCATCGCACAGAAAACAAGGGGCATTTGTCTGCAAACCTGTTCCTGCACCCCCAGTGTGAACACAAGGGAAATGAGATTCAGAACTCCCTGTTCTGCTCCTTGAGGCTGGGTTGCTAGAGGGGACAGGCCAGTGGGACTCAAGCTCCAACCACTTGGATTAGGTGTCTCTCTCTAGAGGCCTCAGTGAGAGCAGTGAACCCCCAGGCTAGAGCCTCCCTCACTTACCCTGGGCAGCCATGTCAGAGCCAGTCGATCCTTGGTCATTTGCTGTGCAAAGCAGGAGAAGAAAGAGTCTATTAGCACCTTTCACAGGGCAGGGTTTCAGCAGAGTTAGTGAATACGGGGACTCTTATCCACAGGGAACAGTGATCCCCTTACTCTTCCATGGCAATGAGGTAGTTGGTGCACAGATTGGTCTACAGTGCAGCTGCCCTGGATTGCCATTATTCACATGCAAACAACGTTACCATAGGGGATCAGCCCTGCTTTGTGCTCTTCATGCCTCGTCAGAACAGGAGCAGTGAATACTCAACATTCAACAGCCAGCAAAGTAGGAGATGCTGGGTTAAGGATACATAAGAACATAAGAAAGGCCATACTGGGTCAGACCAAAAGTCCATCTAGCCCAGTATCCTGTCTATCGACAGTGGTCAATGCCAGATGCCCGGGGGGAATGAACAGAACAGGGAATCATAAAGTGATCCATCCCCTGTTGCCCATTCCCAGCTTCTGGCAAAGAGAGGCTAGGGACACATCCCAGCCCATCCTGGCTAATAGCCACCGATGAACCTACCCTGAATGAGCTTATCTAGTTCTTTTTTGAACCCTGTTATAGTCTTGGCCTTCACAACAGCCTCTGGCAACATCCCACAGATACCCCTGCCAAAGAACCTTAACTCTGCCCCCTTCGGTCTGTGCCCAGAGGGGTCCTTCAAGCACATCATAGACTTCACCTTCACCCTGTGTTCCCTCTAAGCTGCACAGTCACGTGGCCACCCAGGAGTGAATCAAATGCCGCACACTTAACTAGCAGAGCCGTGCATGGCAGTGTGTGTTCAGGTGCCTCTCCCTCTCCACTCTGCAGCCATGTTGCTCCTGCCCTTTGCCTTGGAGCCCCTGGCCAGCAGCTCCTGGGATGCTCCTCCTGGCTGGGCAGAGCAGGGAGGATGGGGGTGGTGCTGCCTCCCCCCACCATGTGCCCCATCTCCACAGTGCAGGGTTGGGGGGGCACAGGGCTCAGGAGCAGGAGAGCTCAGCTGCTGCGGTCTGAGACTTCTGGTGTGAGCGCCTTAAAGAGACATGCACGGTCTCTCAGACTTCCCCAGCAGCCAGTACATGCACACTGTCTCTCTCTCACACACATGCTGAGTCTGGTGACTCATACACAAAGGGTTTCTCTCTTTCTTTCTTTCTTCATATCAGGCATTAGATGGCCTTTGAGACAGTCCACAATTCATGTAAATCTTTCCCATCATTTTAGTCTTGGTCTGTTCCTAAAGCTAATTACAGGAGACAAGTGAGGAGGGGATTTGAACTCATGGTCATGGAGGTGACAGTGGTGCTGATCTGAAGTCAATGGAAAGACTCCCATTGGCTTCAACAGGCTTTGGATCAGACCCAGATATCACAAGCACCGAAACCAACTTCCAGATGAGTCAAAAGACGTGTAACATTAAAAGCAGGTCAGACCCCTTCAGGGTCACACTCAGCCACACACAGCCCAGCCCTTGGGGGATAATAATTCAGCCCAACACCACCGTATATATTCCTGACCATCCCCTGGTCTGCAAGAGCAAAATTGGGACCCATACTTATCAAGCAATGCAATTCCACCAGAGATCGCAATGGAGCAATTGAGGAGATGGGGTTCAGGTGTTTTTAATGACTGCATCCTCTAGACTTCCTCTGAGCAAGGTTATAGAACATGTGTCTCCTACCACTCCACACTACTGAAGAAGACCTCTGCTGGGAAAATAACACAGCAGGCACAGATAATCCAACAGGTTCTTGGAATGTATTGGAGACAATTTTTCTTTCAGAATGTGGAGAAAGCTACTAGGGAGAGGCTGTTCTAGATTTGGCTTTGACACATGGGGAGGAACTGGTTGAGAATTTGAAGGTGGAAGGCAGCTTGGGGGAAAATGATCATGAAATGATAGAGTTCATGATTCTAAGAAACAGTTGGAGGGAAAATGCACAATAAAAGAATGAATTTCAAGAAGGCAGACGTCAGCAAACTCGGGGAGTTGGTAGGTAAGATCCCATGGGAAGCAAGTCCAAGGGGATCAGGAGAGCTGGAAAGTTCTCAAAGAGACATTAGACCCCAAGTGTAAACTATCCCACTGCACAGGAAAGAAATGAAGGATGGCAAGAGACCACACTGGCTTAACCAGGAGATCTTCAGTGATCTAAAAATCAAAAAAAGAGTCCTACAGAAAACAGAAACTAGGTTAAAATATAAAGGATAACTGTAAACAAATAACACAAGTCTGTAGGGGTGACATTAGAAAGGACAAGGTACAAAATGAGATCAAACTAGCTAGAGACATAAAGGGTAACAAGAAAACATTCTGCAAATACATTAGAAGCAAGAGGAAGACCAAGGACAGGGTAGGCCCATTAGTCAATGAGGAAGGAAAGTAATAGAACATGTGAAAATGGCTAAACAACATGTTTCAGTTTTCAGCAGAACGTTTCACAGCAAGGGGGAGATATGATAACGGTTTTCAAGTACATAAAAGGTTGTTACAAGGAGGAGAGTTAAAAAAAAGAATTTCATCAACCTCTGAGGACAGGACAAGAAGCAATGGGCTTAAATTGCAGCAAGGGAGGCTTAGGCTGGATATTAGGGAAAAAATCTGTCAGGGTGATTAAGCACTGCAATAAATTGCCTAGGGAGGTTGTGTAATCTCCCTCACTGGAGATTTTAAAGAGCAGGTTAGTCAGGGATGGTCTAGATCAGGAGTAAGCAAACTTTTTGGCCCGAGGGCCACACTGGGGTTCAAAATTATGCAGAGGGCCAGGTAGGGAAGGCCCTGCCACCGTCCGACACCCACCCACTTCCCACCCCGACTGCCCACCTCAGAACCCCTGACCCATCCAACCCCCCCCTTCCTTGTCCTCTGATCGCCCCCTTTGGAGACCCTCCACCACTCTAACTGCTCCCCCAGGACCCCACCCTCTAGCCCCCTTGCTCTCTGTTCCCTGGCTGTCCCCCCCCGGAGCCCCCCCCCCCCCAACCCCCCCCCCCCGGGACCCCACCCCCTAACACCCCCCCGAACTTGCTTATCTGCTCAGCCGGGCACAGGGCCCCACGGCTTGCCACACTCAGCCTGGCCCCTGGCTCAGGAGCGTGGGGCCCTGCGGCTTGCCACGGTCAGCCTGGGCCCCAGCTCGGGAGTGCAGGGCCCCACGGCTTCCCGCGGTTCGGGAGCGGGGGGCTGCATGGCTTGCTGCAGTCGGCTGGCACCCCGGGCAGGAAGCAGGGGTCCGTGGTGAGCCCAGCATCCCGGCTTGGAGTGTGGGCCCACGCAGCTTGCGGCACCCCGGGCTGGGAGGGTGGGGCCACTGGCACCACCCCCCAGCTCAAGTTCGCGGGCCAGATAAAAATGGCCGGCAGGCCACATGTGGCACACTGGCCGTAGTTTGCCCACCCCTGGTCTAGATCATACATAGTCCTACCACAAGTGCAGGGAACTGGACTAGGTGTCCTCTCGAGATTCCTTCCAGTCCTACAATTGTATGATTCTGTGGTACTAGAGCAGCGGTCGGCAACCTTTCAGAAGTAGTGTGCTGGGTCTTCATTTATTCACTCTGATTTAAGATTTCGCCTGCCAGTAATACTTTAGATTTATAGAAAGAGACCTTCTAAAAACAATATAGAACTAAAATATTGTTGTATGTAAAGTAAATATGTTTTTTAAATGTTTAGAAGCTTCTATTTAAAATTAATGCAGAACCCCCCTGGACTGATGGCCAGGACCCAGGCAGCGTGAGTGCCATTGAAAATCAGCTCGCGTGCTGCCTTTGGCATTCGTGCCATAGGTTGCCTACCCCTGTACTAGAGCAATAGTTGGAGATTTCCCTAAAATCCTCCTTGTAGACAAGGCCTATGAGTGGGGGCAAGGATCTCCTGTCAGTGGCTCCAGGATAAAATCCACAAGCAAATACTGATGCTGTTCAGAGATGGCCACTTGAGAAGAGGCGATGGATCTCTTGTCACTTACCCTGAGCTACAGCGTAGCCGTCTCCCTTCCTCCCTGCAGAGAAAAGCAAATTTCAGTGAATGCAGCTCCCAAAGCAGGAACCAACTCTGATCTGTGTCCACAGCTCAGAAACAGGGCCCCTGGCCCAGCACAGTCCCCTGGTGCCCAGTAATGGACTCAAGGCCCCAGGCGCTCACAATTGGCAGGAGAGAAAGTCCCAATGAGACAGTTTCCAAAGACTTCAGTGCACTGGGTGCTGAGCTCTTTGGAAAACCTCACCCCATATAAACTGTAACTCGCAGCCAGGTTCTGGGTCTGGCCCTCCAGCAGCTCCCATGGGGGTCATTAGCTCAGTCCTGCACTGGGGAGTTATACTGTACGGACACTGGCTCCTGTACTGCTGTTGTCCTGAGGGGTATGTGCAGGGCCTGGCAAGTCCAGGGATCCCCTCATCCCACGCTCTTTACCTGGCATTTCTTTCTCCAAACGACTCCTCCAATGATAACACCAAGCAGGACACCTACGGCGATAACTCCAGACACAACGGGAATCAGATTGTTATTTGATTCTGAAATGGAATGAAGAGAACAATCAATGGGGAAAAATCCCCCCTCCCCTGCACTAAAACCCCCCTTTCATCCCACTGCAGGGATCAGTCAGTCAGCTCCCCAGATAAGGGCTGAGTCCTGCAACTCTCCACCCCTTCCAGTGCAGCCACCATGAATTACACCCTACCACAGAAAGTCCTGGGCACTAGACCCAGTCGCCACCACTTCAATTCACAATAAATATGTAGCACTTAAATAGAAGATTTTTATAACATTAATCAATCTTCATAAACTTAACTATAGGAGAGCATGTCATGTCAGTGTCATCCCTAAACAGGAAAGGGGGAAAACTTGCTGAAGTTTACACAGTGAGTCAGTGCAAGAGCCGGGAACAGACCCCAGGAATCCTGACTGCCAGCCCCTCCTGCTCTAACCCATTAGCCCCTAATTCTCTTACAGAAACAGAACCCAGGAGTTCTGGCTCCCAGCCCCTTGTTCTAACCCACTAGCCTCCACTTACCTCCTAGAGCCAAGGACAGGACCCTGGAGTCCTGGCTCCCAGCCCCTAACCCCCCTTGACCATGCTGACTTTCATGACTAATGTAACACAGTCACCTTGTGGGAGTCTGGTTACAAACTGGAAACTGCCCTCAAAGCTCTGGATTTCCCTGCCATGACTGGAGTTACAGACACAATGTGTGTTTTCTGAGGGGGCAGGAAGTGAAGAGGGGACAACAGAGATATCTGAATACTGTTCTTGGTTATATAAACCTGTTAATCCCCAAATTCTCTATACACTTTCTGTTTCATTAATCAGCTTCTCCTGTTGTCTGAAAGATCCACATAGCAATACAGCAAAAAGAAAAATATTTCTAAGAGAGTAAGGACAGGTGGTTTATGACCACTCTCAAAGTCGGCACTTCCGAGCACAGAAGCTTCTCAGGGGGCGG
>VOCN01037996.1:0-11844 GCA_007922305.1 Dermatemys mawii
GTTCCCAGGGGCATTTCTAGAAGAGCATTTGGAACTCAGCTTGGGGAGCCAGCCTCTCAGAACAGAAAGCTCAGGGTCAGGTGACATTTTTATTTACAATTGTTTGTAATGTGATATAATCCTTCAATCCTCATGTCACCGTCGATAACGTGGCTTGTTTTGCCTGGTAGTTTACCAAGGGTAAAACTAACCATCTCTTCAGATACAAAGGAGTGGAGATAAATCACCTCTCAGAATCAATGTGAGGGAAGGAATAGGCTGACGGAGGGCCAAATAGCTCTTGAATGGGGCCCAAAATCTTATTTTCTTATTATCACTATTGTTATTTTTTATTATTTCCTCTGGAGTCTGGACCTTGACTAGACCTTGACCAACAATTTTGGACCTTAACACAAAATAATGGCTTACTCCTAAGAATGATGTTTGTTACATTCTTTAAGTCCTGGCCCCATCTTGTGGCCATTTCCTTCCCCTCCTTTCCATGAAAAGCTTTGGCATTTGGTGTAGAAACTTTATTTCCTCAGGAGAGCCCAGGAGTGGGGGCTGCCTGCATCTACCAAGCGCCCACTAGATTAGAAAGTGACACAAACACGCTTAAAAAGAGGCAGCCGTCCCTGTCTAAAAATCATCTCCCATCTTCACTTAAGTGAAAGCCTGAATCGTTCCTTATCTGGGCAGAGCCCAGGGATTGGAATCAGCAGCAGCAACAAACCCTCCTGTATGTAGCAAGAACCAGCACGAACTGCTTTATCCTGCGTAAAAGGATAAATGGACACAAATCAGATGTTAGGAAGGCGATATACAAAAACCTGTGTAGGAGAACACTTCAATCTCCCTGGACACACAATAGCAGATTTAAAGGTAACCATCCTGCAGCAAAAAAACTTCCAGACCAAACTTCAAAGGGAAACTGCTGAGCTACAGTTCATTTGGAAAGTTGACATCATCAACTCAGGATTGAACAAAGACTATGAGTGACTAGCTAACTACAAAAGCAGTTTCTCCTCTCTCGTGTTCACACCTCCAGATCAGCTGCTAGAAGAGGACCTCACCCTCCCTGCTTAGAGATAACAAGATAGTTCAGCCTGATTGAACTAACCTTGTTATCTCTAACCTGGTTCTTACCTACTTATTTATACCTGTCTCTGCATACTTCCACTGCATGCATCTGACAAAGTGGGTGTTAGCCCACGAAAGCTTAGGCTTCAATACTTTTGTTAGTCTTTAAGGTGCCACAGGACTCTTTGTCACTTCCTCAGATCCAGACTAACCCGGCTACCTCTCTGATTCTTGTGCTTTCAAAGGAGCTGTCTCCTTCCTTCTGGGATAACATTTGTCATTATGGTAATTGATTTTCATTTCTGTCCTCTGAGGGCAGAGATGGGGTTGGTGCTACCTTATGCTGGGATGTAGAGCCCATGTCCCCATCTGCCAGTCACTCTGGGAACCTCGCTCTGCTCCCAGCTGACAGGCTGCCTCCAGCCTCTCCAGCCAGCCCCTTAGCTCTGTGAGATTGAGTCATTTGGCAAGCATAATTGGCACATAGGAGGCGGGTGTTTTCGGGTGCATTGGTGGTATAGCTGCTTTCCAAGCAGTTGATCTGGCTTCATTTCCCAGCCAATGCAGGGATGTGATGTTCTGTCTGCTGGGAATTGGTCTAATTTCAGTCACATTGTATCAGTTTATCAATGGAACAAGAGAATTAATGTCCCAAATCCCAGCAGGTCATTAAACATCCCGTAGAGTTAGAAAGGAGCGGGACTATCCAATGAGCTGTTGGACTCATCCTTGTATTATGATGTTTGGTTTATTTTTTTTCATTTTTTTATTTACTTCCCTCTCGGACTTTCATGTGGGTCTCCAGATTAGTACCCAAGAGTTCAGAGTGGGGAGAGAACCGTGAGAACTTCCCTCTCCATTTTAGATGCTGAGCCTGTAAGAGCAGTGGGCATATGAGGAAGTTGCCCCTTCTGTAAACCATGTAGCCACCCCCTAAATCAGGGGCCTGTTCCAGTTCTGAGTCTGGGCTACCAGGAGCCCTCCCACAGAGCAGGGATCTCACAGATTACAGCTTGAAAATAGGCCTGTGAAACTAACTCCTGCTCTCCGTGACAGGGTGTTCCCTAGACCAAATGGCCCCCCAGGCAAGAAATGCCCTCGGTGCTCCCCCATACATTAAACTTTTGAATACCTTATTTTGTACTGCATTGGTAGCTCATTTCATGATTTTGATGCACAATTTGGATGCATGATTTTCTCTGTCATATAAGATGATAAATTTCCATATTAGGATCTGTAAATCTGTATTTGTTCATGCCATATAGGAGTAAATAAAAAATTGAGTTCCATTAAACTTATAGAAACTTTTTAATTTGAGCAGTAACTGAAGTGTACTAACATCTAGAAATTGAACTGTCACCACCACAGGCTGGACACATATTAAATAATGTTACAATAAGAGACAGCATTAGAATGTTAATCCGAGTCCTTTAGTCCAAAGGTTGTTTGTCTCGCGTTTCTCCTCATGATCGGAAGCACAGGATTAGAGTGATCCAAAGACTGGCCAATGGCATTTTCAAGTGACAAAATAGCAAGCGATGTCAGTCTTACATTGGCCATCGTCCAATGAAGATCTGTGTTTTTAAGCCTGAGCTTCAAGACAAGGATGGCTCTGTCCACCTACTGCCGCTGTGCTGCTGAGCAGTCAGTAAGTGAAGTTGGCACAACAGGGTTGGGTGGGAAGTGGCAGCAGGACACTTGCTTCTGGGGTCTAGCTGCCCAACTTCTTCCCTGTGCTCTGGGTCCCAGTCACCATCAGCCACCAGGTAACCCAGGAACTAAGACAGGCAGAGGGCGAGGAAGCAAGTCAAGCTGAGCAAGGCAGGAAAAAATTCATCTTCCCTTCATGGGCCTCTCGCAATGACGTCCTTTTTCTGTACCATGATTGACAAAAACATCCCAGACACAGGAGCATGAGGCCAAAAAGGTGCCTAGTAGGTGCTGAAAATCTAGACTGAAAATTTAGAGGCCCTTGTTCAATCGCCAGCTTTGGCCTGCTCTTCGGTCCCTTTGTGTGCAGGGGTGGGCTGTTCTCTGGAAGCACAGCAGTGCGTTTAACTGCCATAGGTCCCTTATTTCACACTCCCCAGCAGGAGAAAGCAGCGTAGGCTTGTGTACCAAGGTGACCCACGTGAACTTTCTTTGTTCTCTTGCTTTTTCTCAGCAAGGGGAAGAAGAAGAAGCTCTCCATTGCGCTGGAGTCACAAGGGCGACATAAGGTTGATTTCCTGAGTACTGGCTCTAGACCTTTGCTTTGTCAGCTGCCCTATCAAAGGGCTGTCACCACTTTCTCCAGAATCCCACCATAGCAGAGTTTCTGTAGTGTAGTGGTTATCATATTTGCCTGACACGCAAAAGGTCCCTGGTTCAAAACCAGGCAGAAATATGCAGGTTTACTTTTTCCAGCTCCCTTTGCTGTCCAGCAAGCAGCTTCTCTTTCTGCCACTGGCCTGTCCCTGGATAATTCCAATCCCGCAATGAGAGAGGGTGGTGACATCAGTGGAGAAAGCACCTTGGAATCAGTCTGGGGAAGCTGGAGGAGTTAGGCCAGTCACCTTTCACAGGCTTGGGGCCATAGTCACTGGTCACTTTACTCAGCACCGGTGATTGCTTGCACCACCCCTTCCAACCCCTTCCTCAAATCCCCAGCTCTGCCTCCTCCTGCAGGTGCCCCACATTTCCCTTCCTACTCCTCCCTCCCAGGCTTGTCATGCAAAACAACTGTTTCATGAAGCAAGCCTGAGAGAGAAGGGGGATAAGTGGAGTCATGGCATTCTCAGGGGAGCAGGTGGAGCTTAGCTGGGGTGGGCCACAGGCAGCAGAGGAACCACTCCCTACCCCAGCTCACCTCCACTCCACTGCCACCTCCTCCCCCGAGTGCACGGCCATTCTGCTTCTTCCTCCTCCCAAATTTGCTGCACGAAACAGCTGTTTCACAGCAAGCTTGGAGGGAGGGGGGAAAAGTAGCACAGCGGCACCGTTAGGGGGGCAGGTGGAGGTGGATGTGAGGTGAGGTGGGAGAGCACAAAGAGCTGCTGTTGGGTGCTGAGACCCACCAATTATTCCCTGTGGGTGCTCCAGCCCCAGAAGACCCATGGAGTTGGTGCCTATGCTTGTGTCTTGGCCTCCTCTGCCCTTGGAGGTTGGCCTTTGGAGCCCACTCTTCCTGCTGGTCTCCTTTGCATGACTTGCCAAAGGAGGAAGTGAGGCGGGAATGGGGCAAAAGAGGAAAGTCCTGCTGAGGAAGGAAGAGCAGAAGCTGTGGGGTTAGGAGAGCACCACCATTCATTCCACCAAAGCCTGCGGAGGTACGGTTGTCTGCTGGGAGGTAGAATCCTGTGCCTGCCCCTTGGCTCCCCAGGATGACGACATGCAGTCCAGCAGAAGAAGGGGGTTCAGGATGGAAGGAAGACTTGCAAAGCTGAGTATTGAGTGACCTGGGCCAGCGCTCTTTTGTGGCCAAGCTGGACATGAAGCAGCGAGATTTATTTCTTCTTAGTGGCAGCATAAATGGGGGTTTATCACAACCCTTCACCCTGGGCATGTCATGCTGGGCTTTCTCCTCAGTGTGCAGCTGTGCCTTGAACTCACCAGTTTTCCTAATTTCAGAGGCAACACTTGCAGAGGGCAGTATTGCACTGCAGTGAATGTGCTGGGGAAAGCAGGACTTTTCAGGCAGGTGGAAATAGCAGATCCTAGAAACACCTGGAGCTCCGCATACACTTCTGCCACCAGGGTCAGGTGTTAAACTACTCACAGCACCCCTCCCCCACCACCATGACCTTCCAGCAGGAACCATCCCTCTAATAGAGAGAATACGGCTCAGTGTATCTCTGCTCCCTGAGTCCAGGGAACACACTCTCCCTGCCCCACACACAGAATCTGGCCCTGCTGCAAAGTGACCCCTAAGAACCAGCAACCTCCAGAACAGGAGATTTGGCCCTCAGAGCAGGGAATATGTCCCCCATGCTGCTGTCAGCCCACTGGATGCTTTGGAATCAGGAGGGCTCTGCGTGTAACACACAGGCATCATCCTACCCAGGTCATTTTGGAAGGTAGCTCAGTGGTAGAGCACATGCCTTGTATGTATGAGGCCCTGGGTTCAATCCCCAGCATCTGTAAGTTCCCTTCTCACTCTGCTAGTTTACTCACACCCACGGGGCATGTTCCCAGCAGTCTCCCTGCAGGAGCTTCAATCCTCCCCAGTGAGGGGCAAGTGCCAATTGCATGGAAGGTCTGGGGGGTTTCTGTTCCTGAATCACTTGGGTACTTTGAAGATTCTCACCCATGGCGCTGCTTGGGACACTGGTGGAGGAGAAGGGAGAATCCTCCAGCACTGGAGGGAAAGGTCCCATCTGTCCAGACAGCAAGGAAAGGGAGGGGCAGTCAGTGCTCACAGAGGAGAGAGGTCAGTGATTTATGCCCACCAGGGGACACTGTCTTTTGGAGGTGAGTGCAGCTGTCTTTTGGGATGAGGCTGATGATGGGTATAAAAAAGGCTGGAGACAATGACAGATGAGACCATAGAAGGGGAAGGGGAATGGCAGCTCCAGAGAAGGTCCTGGCTGCTGAATCAGCCTGATTAATACTCTGCAACTAAAACAAACCACCTGAAAGATTCAAATCTTACTTCTTTGGAAATTCTGCACCACTGCACAAGCACAGACTTCAGGTACTTCAAAGATTTATTTGTTTCTCTGCAGAAAAATGATTCTCTTTTGGGGAACCAAAGCGAAGCCACAGGAGTGATGATGGACCCCTTCCCAACAGCGCAGGCACATCGTTTTGGATCCTGGAGAATCTAATCTGATCCAGGCCTGCATCTAATCCCTAACAACAACTGTGCTCAACGGTGCACTGGTGGAAAGGGGATTAAAAGAAAACTAACATATATGAGAACAGCAAAATGTCTGCATCAGCAAAATCACCTGTCCTCTCTGAGGTTTGAACTCAGACCCTTCAGAGGATGAGCAGACACACTGCCAACTGCACTAAGAAGGTTGTGAAAGGATTTTGGGTACATGCATATAGGAGCCTCGTACTGCAGTGACTGGGGGCAGAGATGTGCTTGAAGAAGCAGGGAGATCTGGTGCCCAGAGACCTCTCCTGACAGCTTTCTCAGCAGCAAACAAATCAACCCGCTCTGCTACTTAATAATTTACAGGGACTTTGTGAGTGGGAGGCTCTATATCTCCTGGGGAGATGACAGTGAGGTCTGACCCCAGGCAGCAGGAATGGGGGGAGATATGCAGGCAGGTTCCCACTTTCTAAAAATAAAATTAGAAAACCTCCCCCTGTGCTCTCAGTGGGTGGCCACTTTTGCAATCTCTCCATGGAAGAATTAGGAGCCAAACTCACCCAGTGGCAATATTTCAGAGGTGGATACAGGCTTTATGACAGAAAGACAGGAGCTTGTCTCTGCATCTCCCCTCTCAGGAAGAAGAAGGGTTGAGGGGAGGGACAAGGTCAAAAGGTGACAGGCCTGAACAGGTGGGATTTTCTTTTTGTTACAATTCATCAAAATCTCCTCCCTGAAAAAGCTCTAGAAGGGATGTGAACTCAGCCCACGAGCCACTCAGAGTGCTGCAGTAGATCATTCTGTGACAGGGACTGATGGCGCCCTTGCTCCTCTCCCTCCCCAAAGCAGATTTTAACATTTTGAAAGGAGGGTTCAGGAAGCAAAGATTGAAAGGTGTTGGGCAGGAGCTGAAAGGATGGGCAGGACTCTAGACTCTGCTTGAGACATCCTGACCTAGGTGCTGGTGAGGGAGAAAGGATTGTAGATTTGTGGTTTCTGACCTGCACTCTGCAGAGGAGGTAATAATTGAAGGGGACAGTTTTGCTTCCTCCCCTCCTCAGTGTCCTCTGGGCTCAAATTCTAGATTCCATAGGACCAAACAAGTGAGTAAAGCCACTTGATTAATGAAAACCAGTGCTCTATATGAAGCTTGAACTCACAACTTCAGCATGTCTCTTTTTAATACTGCCCTGAAAACACTATCTACTAACCAACTTCACCAGGGGAGCCTTTTTCTGATACTTTTCTACCCATCCCCATGGCTAATTAAGGCAAGGATTGACTCCAAAAACTTCTAAGTAGCTGTGAGAGCAGGTAGTGACAAATGCTGGTTATAGAGAATAGTTACAAGCACTCTTCAGAGGAAGGCACCATGGCTTAGCTGGCTAAAGCACCTGCCTAGTAAAGAGGAGATCTTGGGTTCAACTCCCAGTGGTGCCTTGTTAGAGAGCTTCTGTCTCTTTCCATCACCTTTTCCTGCATCTTTCTAGGAAACAGAAGAGATCTCCCTTGACAATCCAGGTTCTGGCTGGCTAAGGAAAAGGCTTCTTGGAAGAGAAGCATTAGAAAGAATCAAATCCCCAGTCTGGAGTGGATGAAAAGGCTGCTGGGACTGGCAGTGACAAGGCGGTTGCTTCAACTGCAATTGCTGCAACATGCAATCCAGTACCATGTGTCCTTGTGATTGGCCGGGGATGTCTCTGCACAGAGATTCTGACAGCCAATCTCTGCTGGGCTTGCAGGAAATGGAGAGTTACTCTCCTGTCACCTTCCTTTGATTATCAGTGATGAAAAATGGAGCAGTGAGGAGAAAAGTCCCAGACAGCAGCACCGTGGCTAAGCTGGCCAAGGTACCTGCCGGGTAGAGTGGAGGTTAGGGGGTGTAGCTCCCGGTGGTGCCTTGTGAATGTGTTACAGGTGCCATGTACAATCCAGACCAAGCTAGTGCCTTGTGAGCTCTGGCACTGGCAGGAAGTGGTGCAGGGTGCTGGGCAGAGGCCCTGACAAACCAGCTACTGGTCGGTGTCTCTGAGGTATCATGGGTCAGTGAGTTCAGCTGTTCATCAAAAGAGGGTTTATGTTCCCCCAGGGCTGCCTCTGAAGTCATGCTCCTCGTGGGCTCCTCAGGGTCTGCTAGGAGCTGTGAAGTCCCCTGTTTACTGCCACAAAGGCGTCCATCTTGTACACTGTGGGCTCACCTGCTGGCCCATTTCCAAGCAACCATGCCATGGACTTCAGCTTACTTCAAGTGTAAAATCTTCAGATGACCCCATTTCACTCCCTTCCCCGCCAGGGCTGGATTACCCAATAGGCAGACTAAACACATGCTTAGGTCACCAGCAAAGCAGGGGGCACCAAAAAAAAGGAGGGTTTTTTTGTTTTTGTTTTTTTTAAAAAAAAGATATTTGATGTTAAAAAAGCATCAAAGTAGTCTTAAAACATATTTGGGCAATGATTGTGTCTTGAAATATCTTTCTAATATTCTCTGGGAGGCACATTCTTTGACAACAAGTGCAATTCTGAAGTCCTACTCAAAAGTTGTGGATGCATTAGAAAGTATAGCTGAAAACCGATCACAAAAGGGAGAAACTATACGAGAGGCAGAAAACATTGCAAACAAGATGCAAGAACTAGAGTTTGAATTCATGTTGAGCATGAGGAATGAAATTTTACAACACTTTTACCACACAAGTAAAGCTCTTCAGGAAAAAGAATTGGATTTGAAAACATGTGCATACCTCTGTCAATCGTTAGAACATCACTTACACACTTTGAGGAATGATTTCAAAAGATTTGAAGACATATCAGAAGATATCTTGCCTGATACTAACTACAAAGAATCCCAGTCCTGCAAGCGGATCAGGAAAAAAGAAGCAAATGATAGCAGTGCAACAGAAACAGCATTGAATCCTAGAGACAAATTTTGCATAGAGACCAGATGAAGCAACAGCTGGCTGAGCTCTGGGAGATGAGTCTGCAGCTGGCTGATATGAGTGGTACACTGAATGAAGGGAGGGGCAGCCTCCCCAGACCTGCAGGGAACAGACAAAGCAGGGGGATGTGGGGACTGAGAGCAGGACCCACAGATGTGGTGGAGCAGGACTATTGTTGATGGATGAGGACAGAGTGTTCTGCGAGAGGAAGATGCTGGTGGGAAGCAATAAATGATGAATGCAAGCTAGCCCGCTGAGAGTGATGAGGGGCCAGGAAAAAAAAGCCCTAGCAGGTCCCATGGTGTAATGGTCAGTACTCAGGAATGTGAATCCTGTGATCTGAGGTCAAATCTCAGTGGGACTGCCTGGTAATGTTAACTTACTGCAAACCCTTGAAGTGTGAACTTCTGGATGGAGCACAGTGAGCTCTTTCCCCTCCTACAGAGCAAATGATGTGCACTGCAGCTAAGTTTTTTGATCCAGCTGGTTTGACAGGATGGCTGCTCTAGGTTGGGGTCCTTGAACTTAACAGTCTGGCTAGAGATTCCTGGGGGCTGACCTGCTGGTTGTGTTTCTAAAGCTTCACCTGACCTCCACAACCTTGGTCCCTGCCCCTGCAGCTGCCACACTCTTCCTCTTGCCCACCTGGCTCTTGAAGAAAGGAGGGCCAGGGTCAGACTGAATACTCAGAGCTCAGCAGGAGGGAGGAAGAGTCCCAGGCTGGAGCCCAGCTCACCTTTCCTCCTCTGGGCACCTGGAGCAGAGGCAGCTGTTCCTACAGCTCCAAGGGAAAGTTCAAAAGCCACTGAGCAATGGCAGAGAGGACAATATCGATGTGTGGTGAGCAGACAGTCACAAGACACATGGCCGGTATGTTCCCTGCCATGCCAAACACTCTCTGAAGGCCACCCCCAGACCAGCATGCTGGGCAGCTGCTGATGCTCTCTGGCAGGACTGATCCTAGCCATTTGGGTGCCCAATGAAGCCCAAGGCCTTATGGGGGTTGGGGAGATCACCTGCTCCCTGCAAGGCCTGCAGGGCCCAGGAGGCAGGAGCTGTGGGGGCCACTTTGGGGTGATGATCAGGGGGCTGGGAGCAGCCTGCTCCACTTCCCTTGCCCCAGCCCTCGCCGTGTCACTCAGGGAAGAGGGCTTGTGAGGAGAACACCTGCACTCACTGGCAGCAGTGGGAAGTGGAGCAGTTCAGCCCCAACCTGCTCTACTCTGTCAGCTCCCCACTGCGACGCTCCTCTTCCCCTGATGAGCGCTGGGTGTGGTTCCTTTCCCCAAACAGAGCAATATTGCTTGGGCCGGGGCAAGGGAAGTGCAGTGGGCTGGGGCCTCATTGCTCCACTTCCCACTGCCGGTGAGTTAGGGGCATCCTTTCCTCAACCCACCCACCCTACCTGAGTGACATGGGCTGGGGCCACTTTTCTCCACTTCCCGCTGCAGGTGAGTGTGGGGGGTGTCCTCTCCCAAAGCCCCACACTCACTGGTGGTGGGAGCTGGTGGAGCAGAGCAGGGTTGGATCAGGTTTGTCCACTTCCCACCACTACTGGTGAGTGTGAGGTTGCTGGTGGAAGAGGTTCAGGGGAAGAGGTGTAATGGGGTGAGCTGGGGTGCATCAGGGGTAAATGGTAAGAAGCAGGGCGGAGGGAGTTTTCCAGGACCCCTTAAGGCCCTAAGAACAGCCCTGCCCCTTGCAGTGGATGCAGCCCGTTGGGTCAGCCGAGGCATAGGGCTGTTCAGCATGCAGTTGCCTAGGGCACCATAAAATTTGGGCAATTTGGTGCCCCACATTTCATGGTGCCCTGGGCAGCTCTGTATGCCTAAGGACAGCCCTGCTCTGTGGCCAGCAGCACAAGATGGTAGGAAAGCAGGGCCACCCCCCCCCCCCCGTGGTGGGGCCTCTTACCGTTCCCACTCACGGTGGTTACTTTTGTAGCGGGGCAGGAAATTTTAATCCAAGAGGCTCTTTCTGAGCTGGCGAAAAGCAAAGAAACACTCAGGCTCCAACAGACTATTTATCAAGTAGATATTGGCTCGTCTCTTTCTTCATGCTGCTGTTGTTAGTCCATGAAACATCAAGGATGGATGCAAGGCTGAGTTCATGCACCAACCCACTGAAAAATGTCAGTGCCCCAGAGAAACCCTGACCCCGGCTATTGGAATGGTCTGGTGGAGATCAGAATAGAAAAGGGAGTGTCTGAATTGCCAAAGTGGGGAATGAACAACAATCTACAGCAATGTGGTTAACCACAACCACACTCTAATCATGCTCCAGTCAGAAGGGAAATGGGCAAGAATTCTTGCTGTTCAGCCATGGACACACTTACACTCATGCACAGCCGGGAGTGTGCTGGGGAGGCTGGTCTGAGCAACCAATCTGAAGTGACAATTCTGTGACAAGAGAATCATTGTGTAGAAAGATGCTTCTACATCAAGTAGCTGTCGTTGAGTGGTTAAAGTGATGAACTAGATATTCCTTGGGGTTTCCCCATGCAGGTTTGAATCCTGCCAACTACAGAAGCACTAGTATATTCTCTTTACTGTTGTCTTTGTGTCTGAACATCCAGAGTGTGGATCTGCTCTCGCTGTTTGTGCTTAACACACTGCTCTTGCAGTAAACAGTGCTACAGTGAGTAGTGGGGTTTTTCCATCCCTGGAACAGCTACAGTGACAGACCAATCTTTCCTTTGATTTAGCCCTGTCTAACCAGGTCAGCTTAACTATAGTGGTTAGGGGTTGTGGATTTTTCACACCCTGAGAGACATACTTGGTAGAGAGTTTATCCCGAGGTGGGCAATCTTTTTGGCCCGAGGGCCAAATGGGGGTTCAAAATTGTGTGGAGGGCTGGGTAGGGAAGACTGTGCCTCCCCAAACAGCCTGGCCCCACCCTCTAGCTGACTCCTACCCACTTCCTACCCCCTGACTGCTCCCCTGAGAACCCCTGACCCATCCAACCCATTTTCCCCTGACTGCTCCCTCTTGAGACCCCCATCCTAATAACCCCCCAAGACCCCACTCCCTATCTAAGCCCCCTGCTCCTTGTCTC
>VOCN01038007.1:0-17239 GCA_007922305.1 Dermatemys mawii
CTGTCTAGTAAACAGGAGATCCTGGGTTCAACTCCCAGTGGTGCCTTTTGTATCCTCTGCTCAGAATTTGCAGTGTCTTTCTAGGAAATGGAAGAGACCAGTGTCAGCAATCCAAGTAATTGCTTGATAAGGAAAAGGCTTCTTTACAGAGGAGCTTTAGAAAGAATCAAATCACCAGCCTGGAGTTGAGGAGAAGGCGATTGTGTTGACAAGAGGGTTGCGTCGGCTGTAATTGCTGTGAGATGAGAGCCTGTGTCTTTTTTCTTTTTTGCTAATTAAAATATCGGATCCAGTAGAAAACCCCGTTACACAAAACACAATGAAATCACCGACAGAAATGGCATTGGAAATATAAACAAGTCTGGCAAGTCTGGCAACCGCCTTTGTGTAGCCAGGGCTGGGCCAGTAGGTTCAGGCATGAAGGCCACAAGCAGAGCGGTGACTGGGGGGGCTCAAGGTTGGGACAGTTGGGGCTGCAAGTCAGGAGTGAGGGGCACCGATAGAGCAGTGACTGGGGGAGCTCAGGGCTAGGATATCAGGGGCTGTGGGTCGGGAGTGAGGGGCACTGGCAGAGCGGTGACTGGGTAGTTCAGGGCTGGAATAGCAGAGGATGCAAGTCAGGAGTGAGGGGCTGTGAGGGAATAGAAATGCTCTCAATGGCTCCTCTGACTGTTGTGTGAAGGTGTCCATACTCCCCTCTGATTCTTGACATACCTGAAGCTGTAACTTGACTCCTGGGGGGCGGGGGGAAGAGGTCACCTGACCTCGTGCCCGGGAAGGAGACAAAGGAAGTTGGGGGAGGGGCTGGGGAGTAAGTGTCAGTCTGGGTCTGGCTGGGAAGAGGCAGAGAGCTTCAGGCAGGCTGGCCTGGCTCCCTGGCCCCAAAATGGATCCAGCTGAGGGGTCGCGTTCGCTCTACCTACAAGCTCTGTCTTAGATCACCTGTCATCTAATAAACCTCTGATTTACTGGCTGGCTAAGAGTCACGTCTGACTGCGGAGTTGGGGTGAAGGATCCACAGGCTTCCCCAGGAGCCCGGCTGGGCGGGCTCGCTGGGGGCAGCGCACGGAGGGGCAGAAGGGGCTGAATGCTCCGAGGTCAGACCCAGGAAGGTGGAAGCTATAACCTGTGGCGCTCCTAGCCTTGAAGACAGGCTGTTTATGGAGAGGAAGCTTCCCATCAGAGTCCTGACTGGCTTCATAGGGAGCGGCCTAGGCCATCGCCCCGGGGACTCCGTGACAGGGGCACTGGAACAGGGGTGACTGGGGAGCTCAGTGTGGAACTGCAGGGGCTGCAGGTCAGGAGAGAGAGGTACCAGCAGAATGGTGAGTGGGGATCCCAGGGCCGGATCAGAAGGGGAGGCATGTTGGGAGTAAGGGACACCGGGGCTGGGGATTGGGACAGTCAGGGCTGTGGATTGGAAGTGAGGGGCACTAGCAGAGTGGTGACTGGGGAGCCCAGGGCTGGTACAGCAGGGTCTGTGGGTCAGGAGTGAGGGGCACTGTTAAACCGGCGAATATGGAGCCCAGTGCTCGGATATCAGGGGCTGCAAAACTGGAGTGAGGGGCACCAGCAGAGCCATGACTGGGAAGCTCAGGGTGGAACTGAAAGGTCTGTGGGTCAGGAGTGAGGGGCACTGGCAGAATGGTGACTGGGGAGCTCTGGGCTCCCCACACTGTTGCTCCCCATCCCCTTTTGTCCCACCAGTAACCCCAACCCAAAGACAGCTCAGTCCCCACAAGTGCTCCCAAGGCAGGGTCAGCGGCTCCTGGCGCTCCACTCCCCACCTCCACCAATTCCACCCCCTCCTCCCCTGTCTACTAACTATTCAGGCCCCAATACTGGGCTGGACCCAGCCTCCCAGGGCCTGGCAACACACAAAAACCTTCTGCCTGGGAGAGACACAGGCCTCCCCCAGCTCTGCAGACACGTGATCCTCCTCCAACTCCACTCCTCTCGCAGACACCTCATGCTCCTCCAGGTCCCAGCCAGCAGCCCTGACACATGCACCCCTCTTCAACTCGGGGGCCTGAACCCCACTCCCTCAAAGGAAAGCAAAGTGCTGGGAGAGCACCTAACGCTGACGGTGCAATTCTGTCAGGCTCTCTGCAGAGCTCACATCACTCTTCTGGAGTAGGGAGACCTCAATAAGAAGCACAAGATCCAGACATTCCTCACACCCTGTCTCAAACAGGACAGCCAGATCAGCACAGCCACTGGGAAGGCAGAAACAGAAGCAAGGAGACAGAGCTTCCACCTCCACCAGGTGAGATCGCAGTCATCTGTGGAGAAACCTGCTATGTGCCCAGAGGCCTTTATTTCTCCAGCCTGTGAAGACAGAGGGGATGTGAGGAAGTTTCCTCTTCGATCCCACACTCAAAAGGCGCTTCTGAGGAAAGGCAAAATCCTGAAGAGAAAAAGTGACATCAGGAAGGACTTGGAAAATAAGAGCTTTCAAGATTCAGGTAAACTGGTCATCACCTGACCAGGGACTTGAACCCTGGACCCTCAGATTAAAAGTCTGATGCTCTACCAACTGAGCTAGCCAGGCTCACAAGTTAAAGGCCCACGTTCATGCAGAAGAGAAACTAGTCAATAAAAAGAGCATGGGAAACTGTAAAAAAACCCTGCTACTCTCTCTCTTCCCAGCCTAGCCCTGGCCTGCTCCTCCCTCCAGTACTCTGAGGCACTTTGCCAGCACCATGCCGCAGTCAGCTCCAACCTCCCCAAACTCCAGAAGGCCCAGCTCATCAACCTGGCCATTCTTACAGCCTCCTCTTCAACCCTGACTAACAGGGAGGAGGATTAAGTCTCCCCCCCTCAGGCCCTTCACTATTCCTGGGTAAAGACCAACACCGCTTAAGTGACTTTGGCCCACTAAGTCAACCAATAGGGCTGCCACCTAGGCCTGGCTGCAGCCCAGATGCAGGACTCAGAGTAAATCCAGCTCCCTTCCCTCCCTATAGGGCTCCAGGCAAGACCAGCCTTCTGGATCCAACATCTGCTCTGATGCTCAAGTCACAACAGCTAACAGGAAAAAGATTGAATCCTGGGTCATTTGAAAGAGCAAGACAAAGCCTAGAAACTCTACCTATGATTAGCTCTGTCCCCTTAAGTAGTTGATCCGAGAAATACAGTGTCTGCCTTTTCCAAAGAAGTGACTGGAAAGTTTTTTCTTGTGTGGCCTAAAGGTCCATTTAGTGCAGCATCCTGTCCTCCAACAGTGGCTAGTGCCAGGTGCCCCAGAGCCCTCCCCTGTGGCTCATTCCAAGCTTCTTGCAAGACTCCTAGTTCTTGTGCTATGAGAAGGAGTGAACAGGACTTCCTTATCAACTTTCTCTACACCAGTCATGGTTTTATAGACCTCAAACATATCTTCCTTTAGCCGTCTCTTTTCTAAACTGAAAATTCCCTGCCACAGTCCGGCACCTGGCACCTGCACCTGGCTCCATAGAATGAAGTCTCACATCTCCCTGGAGCTCTTCTTCTGCCCAGAGAGTCTCTGGCCCCCTCAGTAGGTGACCCAAGATACACAGTGTCCGCCTTCTCCAAAGAAATACGTGAAAACACTTTTCTTATGTGGCCTAACGGATAAGGTGTCTGACTTCGGATCAGGTGATTGAGGATTTGAGTCCCTTTCTGGTTGGATTTGTGCAGTTTTATGTTTGTGCTGAAAGTCCTGCTGGCTTCAGCGCTGAAACCTCTTCCTGGCTACTCAGGCTGATGTTCTTTCTTCAGCTAAAGCCCCAGGAAGGAGTTGGAGTTTGGGCATCACAAAGGCAGGGTCCTGAGCCCCGGTTGCTTCCACTCTAGCCTTTGCCATTCCTGACTTGCCAAAGAAAATGGGTGGATGCCCAGGCTAGTGTGTAGAGCAGTTTTCCTCTTCCCACAGTGCACCTATCCCTGTATTGAGGGGGCTTGGTAAATAGCACCCTTGGAGCCTGGGTGTTTCTCTGCTTCTCACAAACTTGAGAAAAGCCTTTTGGGGAACAATCTCCTGCTACACTGCAAAAGTGTCACCTTGAGTGGGAATGGTCAGAGGACCCACCAGGGGGACTGGCCCTGCTTTCCTACCATCTTCTGGTGTTCGCCACAGAGGAGAGGTCACAGTTTGATTCTTCTCGGTTTGCTTCTTTGGGGAGTGGGAAATAGAAACAGAAAAACAAGCCAATGTTTTGCAGAAATCATGGCCTGAGAGTGGGATCCTGGGCAGGCCGCACTGGCTGGTGCCCAAAGGAATATGAGACAGGCTGGGCTGTCTGGGCCCTGGGGTATCTGGGGCAGGTCGGGCTGGCCAGGCTCAGGGGTAACCCATTCACCCAGCAGTGTCCAATGGTGTTCATGGTCTCGGGGCTTTTACACCCCCACAGTCCTGGGAAAGCCCAGAGCTGGCCCTAATGGGGCTGCTTGTGACCTTGTCAGCCTGGACTGGGCCCACACCATGCCAGGCAGGGGGAAAGGGCCTGTCCTGTGCTGCCCAGCCCTGCTGGCTCACCAGGTGGTGCTTGGGGGTTGAGCCATGGCTGGATCCCTCTCTGTGGCTGGGGCAGGCTGCTCTTCCCGGGATGGGTGAGGGGACCCTGCACACCCAGGGGCAGTTTTATAACCCCCAGGCCCATGGGCTGAGGCTGGAGAAACTGGCAGAGGGATGGGGCTAGGGGTGTCTGACTGTAGGCGGGAAAATTTTCCACCCAAGTTGCGTTAGAGCCGAGGGAGGCGATGGGAAACATCCTGGGAGAATGCGCCCAGGTGTAGAGCTGTGTGTCCTGGCTAGAGCAGGGCACCCACCTCTCTCAGCCCCACCCCCCACAACTGCCCAGCACTCCATATTCCTGAGGGAATTCAGCACCAAAGAACTAAATTCTGTACACAATATTTTAAAGTTCTTCAAATTTTGTCAGTAAATAAATGTAAGGACTTCAGCCTAGCAACGGGGAGCACAGGCCACGAGCTGCACAAGATGGGAGATCACCCTGCAGCTGTCTCCTTCCCCACCACTCCCAGCCTTTTGTCTCCCAGGACAGGGGCTTGGCAGTGAGATATCTTGGTGTGCAGGTCACAAGGCCACAGGGAAGCATTTCACATGATGTTGGGGGTGTCAGCCATGATGCAAAATCCATTTGAAAGGACAAAAAAGAAATAGCAGATACCAATGGCTGAGTCCGGCCCTGATCCAGGCCCATGTCTGCCACTGCTCTGGGCCATCAACTCCCAAATGACCTTTCCTCCCCCGTAAAATAGAGCATTTCCCTCTCATCCTGACAAGTGAAGAGGTGCTGGGATATGCAGTTTAAAAAGAAAAGGAATTAGATTCATGCACCAGGCTTTCTCTCTGCCCTGATTTACACACCTGGTTGCCACACACAGCTCAGTGGGATTGCCCTGGGTATAACTCATCACACACTATTAACAATATTTCACCAGTGGAGCTGGAGCCATAACCAGCCAGGTCTCATTTGAAGAGCAGCTCTTATTTTGGATTCTTGGAGGGACCTTTCAAATCCCACTCAGCTCTGCAGTGTTTGGATCGCTCCCTCCTTCAAAACAATGTCAGCTCAAAAGGCAGCTCTAACCAGCAAGAATCCAACACTCCCTTCTCCCACTCTCCCCCTTCTGCTGCATTCCTGCCAGCTTTTATAGCAGGATGGCTACTTAAGCCTGCAGGTGTCTCCCCTCAGGCAACTAGGGTGTGACCTTTCAGCCAGCCCCAGCTAGTACCTTCTTCTCCTTGGGTCCCAGCTAACAGAGGCCTGGCTTGCTTCTATTGGCCAGTGCCCTGTACCAGAGAGATTAATAAGAATGGGAATTTTCAGCTTGGAAAAGAGATGGCTAAGGGAAGATATTATCAAGATCTATAAAATCATGATTGGTGTAGAGAAAGTAGATAAGGAAGTCCTGTTTACTACTTCTCATAGCACAAGAACTAGGAGTCGCGAAGTGAAATTAATAGGCAGCAGGTTCAAAACAAACAAAAGGAAGTATTTCTTCACACAATGCACCCTCAGCCTGTGGAACTCCTTGCCAGAGGATGTTGTGATGACCAAGACTATTACAGGGTTCAAAAAAGAACTAGATATGAGATAAGAGCATGGAGGATAGGTCCATCAATGGCTGTTAGAGAGGATGGGTGTCCCTAGCCTCTGTTTGCAAGAAGCTTGGCATGAGCAACAGGGAGGGATCTGGGGCACCTGGCACTGGCCACTGTTGGAGGACAGGATACTGGGCTAACTGGACCTTTGGTCTGACCCAGTAGGGCCATTCTTATCATTTTACCTCCTGTACACTTGCACTCTGGACTCATTGCTTCTTTGCAGCTGCTCCCTCTCTCTCCCCCTCTCCCTCTGGACCTTCTCAGCACCTGGCCCCACAGCACTTTCTGCAGCCAGAGACTGGGAATTCTAGGCCTGCTCCTGTGGTTGTGGCCATCTCCTCATTTCTACGGACAGCTCAGGAGAAAGGGGCCTTTCCAGCAAATAGCCACAGCTTCCAGGAATCCCTGTGAGGCTGTGGGCTCTGGACAGCACCAGGAGTCATAAAGCAACTTAAAAAGAGGAATACCTGGACAGGGACTTGAACCTTGAATCCTCAAATTAACAGCCTGAGGCTCTACCAACTGAGCTATGTGGGTGCGTAGGAAAAGTATGCCCCCCTCCAAGAAGAAAAAGTGAGTGGCAGAGCCAGCAATGGTCTTTAGTTCTGGCTCTTGCTATTCCACAAGGGTTTTTCCTCCACCCCTCGAGGCAGGAATGGCTCACTGAAGAGGCACCTGGCTACTCCTGCACCCAAAGCAATCACCCTGCACAACAGACTATTGTCCCTTCCCACTGCCGTTATCCCAAAGAGCTCTGTACCTAGCCAGAATGCGCACATCCCCTGAAGGAAGCTAGAGTCAATGCAGACATTGAGCTGGAGAAGGGGGACGTGGGTTGGGCCCCCCACAGCAAGTAAGGGGGGAGCATGCAGGGTGCTCCCCACCTCAGCTCAACTCCACTCCACCTCCTTCCCTGATCATGCCATCCCCCCTGCTTCTCCTCCCCTCCCAGGCTTGCCACTCAAACAGCTGATTGACACCACACCAAGCCTGGGAGGTGGGAGAAGTGGAGCATGGTGTTGTGCTCCCAGGAGGAGTGGAAGGGAGGGGAGCTGTGGCAGGGAGCAGGGTTCCCCGGGTGGAAGGGGGGTGCGGAGCTGCTACAAGGTTTCCTGGGCATGGGGGTGGGGAGCTGCCACAGGGTTTCTCAGGAGGAGGAGTGTGGGGAGCTGCTGCAGGGCTCCTGCAGGGGATGCAAGGTAGAAGTTTCACCTAGGGTGTGAAATATCCTTGCACCTGTAGAAGGGGGAGGGTGCAGGCTCTGAGAGGGAGTTTGTGGAGGGAGAGTTGCAGACTCCACTGTGAGTTATGGGTGGGAGGGTGTGTGGGAAGGGGGAGGGAAGCAGTTACTGATACATAATGTTGTTCTGACTTGTGCTAATTTGTTGAAATTTGCACCCCATTCCTTCACACACTCTCCTATCTCCAAACTCCCTCCCAGAGCCTGAACCATCTAAAACTCCTCCCAGAGCCTTAGGCAGGTGGGGTGTATTTTGCAGGGCAAGGCTTTGGGAACCCTCATACATTCTAGAAAGCTGGCAGAGTAGACTGGAGGAATAAGTAACTAGCATGTGGTTGTTAGCGTCCCTGGGTGGGCTCGAACCACCAACCTTTCGGTTAACAGCCGAACGCGCTGACCCATTGCGCCACAGAGACACATATTTGCCATTAGTAAGGCTGCTGCCTAACATCCTGCACACCTGCCTGTCAGCACTAGCCCGTGCAAGGTGCTAGCTTGCGTGCTGGGCCCATAACCCACAGGTTGATGGATCAAAGCTGTTCTCTGTTAGGCATGTGCTTGTTCTTCGTGCTCTGGGCCTTCGACCGAGGCAGCGACCAGCAGAGCGCCAGGAGCCTAGGCCATGGGACAAGAAGTGGCTGAGGTGGTGGCCTGCCAGAGAGCTCCTTGGCACCTCTGGCAGCATTTTCCCGGACGTGCTGTGCACTTCAGAGTGTCCGCGAAACCAGAAACGTTCACTTCAGCAGCTGTTTAGAGGATTCTCTGAAGTGAACAGCATGTTCCCCGAAATGCCGCCGAAAGCGGACGCGAAGCATTTGGTGGTACTTCAGTGGTGGAGGAAGCTTGCGACCCCCAAGGAATCACCAGGAGACACGCCGGGGGTCGCAACCGCCAGTTTGAGAACCGCTGCTGTACAGGGACGGGCTTTTGTGGTGCAGCCCCCACAGTCTTCCAGCTGGCAGGGGAAGCCACAGTGTCCAAAAGGGACCCCTGCAAGGCAGCTAAAGGGGGATTTCACAGCTCCCAGCAGACCCTGAGGAGCCCACGAGGAGCTCGACTTCAGAGACGTCTCTGGGGGAACAACCCCCCCACTTTGATTAACAGCTGAACTCAAGATTCACAATACCTCAGAGACACCCACCAGCAGCTAGTTTGCCAGGGCCCCTGCCCAGCACCCTTCACCGCTTCCTGCCAGTGCCAGAGCTCACAAGGCAGCAGCCTGGAGCCAGGCCGCTCAGTGCTGATTAAGAAAAGCAGCAGAGGGACACAGTGAAGCGTGCTGGGCCCATAACACAGAGATCAATTAATCAAAACCCTCTTCTGCTAGCACCTGGCCTCCTTCTTCCTACACTGGGACTTCAAAAGAGGGGTGGGGTTGTGACAGTGCTGTTCCTGGTGGGACCCAACTGAGAGTGTCAAGTCAGGACAAATTGCTTCCAATAGGGCAATTAGAGCCCAAAGCTGAGGTTTCTCCACCTCTAAGGCAAACCAAACCAGCTAAACAGAAAAGACTTTGGGTTCACCCCCTTGGCTAGCCACAAGTCACAAAAGCAATACCCTAGACACTCCAGTTTCCCAGTATCACCACTCACAGCCACATGTTCTGGGCACAAATGGTTATGAAAATCAATAGCCCAATAAAAGAAAATGGTTCTTCCCAATTCCAAAGAATCAGGCCCCAGACCCAGGTCAATATACAAATTAGATTTACCCACAAATCCCACTGTTGCCAGTCCCGCTAGAATCTAAAATCTAAAGGTTTATTATACAAGGAAAAATATATAGGTGCGTGTTAGGAATGGTTAAAAAATCAATTACATGCAGTAATTTCACAGTTCTTGGTTTAGGCTTGCATCAGTGGTAGAATAAAGTGCAGGTTCAAATCAAAGTCTCTGGAATACATCCACAACATGGATGGGTCATTCACTCCTTTGTTCCAAGCTTCTGTGTGTAGCAAAGTCCCATCCAGAGGTAGGTGCAAGACTGAAGACTGGAAACTGAAGACAAGATGAAGGGGCTCTAGCAGCTTTATTTATAGATCTTCCCAGGTGCAAGAACCTCTTTCTTCCTGCTGTGAAAAGTCCGGCCCCACGGAGTTCTGGAGTCACATGGGCATATCACATGACCTTGCATGATTCAAGCTTTGCAGGTGGCAGCCATTATCCACTAGCTGCATTGCATTGTCCTTTGCTAGACTTTTCATGTGGATTGGAGCACTTCAAGCTTTCAATGGGTCCATTGTGAAGCTGACGGTTCTTGACGGGCCATCAAACCGGCCAGGCAGAGCTAACAGCAACTTGTCTGGGATTTCACCCAGAAACAAAGTATAAGTTTGGGATACAGACACTATATAGCCAACATCCATAACTACAAAACTAATCCATAACTACAAAAATGATGCACACTTACCGATAGCATAATCATAATCAGCAAATCATGCCCTTGTCTCAGACACCTTATATGACCCCCTTTACATAAGATTTGGTGCCCCTACAGGACCTTGCTTGCACCAATGACTTACATGATCTATATGATCCCAGATAATTTCAGTAAGTGACAGGGGTGGCTTGCACAGCGCCGAGAGTCTAACCTGTGAGGCAGGAGGTGGCTGATGCCTGCAGCCAACTGGGGAGCTCCCAGAAGTTACTAAGGGACAGAGACTCCTAAATGCCTTAGTGACAAGGGTTTGGGGTTCACCAAGGCCAGGAAGAGGGTCACTGTGTCTACCTTATAACCCCGGGTGTCAGGTCCCTGCATAGCTTTGATCTAGAGCTCTGAATCCCACATCTGACCAGCCTCACTCTGGGTCTGTCCCAGCTGGTTACTCCTCACAGGCTGACCTGACCCCGCTTCCAGCCCCAGATTCACCCCTAATTATCCTATTGCCACTCAGAGCCACAGACATGGAGTGCTGGAGGAGGGAGCTGTGACTCTAGGGTGAGGTTCTTCTCTAAAGATGGCTGGCACAAAGGTGGTACTCATCTCTGTCAGGGGCCTGCCCAGTTTCCTTGCTGATGGGGGATGCAGACATTTCTGTGAGATGCATAAAAAGGGTATTTGGCTTCCAGAAGAATGTGAGGAATGTGCAATTGAGAGAGGGAAAATCCAGCTGTTTTTCACTTAGACCTCAATGGCCTAATGGATAAGGAAGTGGTTTTGCCAACCAAGGACTATGGGGTCAAGTCCCACCTAAAATGAAGAATTACTTCTTCCCTATATATTACAAAGAAACCTTGGTCTCCTTTTCTAGGAAGCTGGGAAAGTTTGAACACAAAGTACAAAATGCACCAATTCACTAGCAGGCTCTGGCGAAGTCAATGAAGCCATTTGCCTTTCGTTCCCAGTGGGGGGCAGTTCATTTCCCCAGTTCATAGGGGCACCGTGAGCTTCCCTGCATGACAATTGGGGTCACCATCCGGCATCACCACTACTGTGAATGAACCCAGCAGAAGAGCTGCCCTGTCACTCCCCTGGCTGGTTTCCAGGTCAGCCTCTCTCACCTGCCTTCCAACTCCAGCTAACGGGAGCAGCTGTCAGCAGGTCTCTGTTTCTCCATTGCCCAGGAAGTGGGGCTGCACCAGGGACTTGGATCCAGCAGCAGCCAGGCTGGGCTAGTCTGGACAGTCAGTGCTGACTCCCCATGCTGGGTCCCAAGAGTTTTTGTGAGCACTAGTGGCAGGCGGGATAGGCCCTCTGAGGTCTGGCTGGAGGCTGGGGGACCTCTAAGCACTGGTGGTGGGGGAGGGTCTCAAAGCACTGGCAACATGGGAGGGGCAGAGACAGAGACTGATAACATTTAACACTGCTGAGGTATGACAACCCCCACCCCATTTAATGCCTTGTCCCCTGTGCAGACTCTTTGTCAGTCTCTTTTGTTCCTCTCCGAGGACAGCTTCCCCGGCCCTACCCGCTGGAGTGTGACCCTGCTGTGCCCTGTGGTGTCCTCTCCTGACCTCAGGCAGGTCACTCACCCCAGGGACTGGGATTGGCCAGTGCTGAGAGTGGGGGCAGTGACCACTACAGTCCCCGGGCTGGCTCTCTGTGCCTGTCACACCACCGGCTCTCCCCCAGCAAGTCTCCATGCTCTGCAAGGCAGCAGAATGGCCCAGATCTACCATCCCAGCCTTGGTACGGCCATGCTGGGCACTGTGGGATGTGGCTGTTGTCGCAGGCCTGGTTTAACCACCTGGTGCTTCCTCACCTGCTTGGCTGCTGGGAGCCTTCAGTGCCCTGCAGGCCCATGAATGACACAGAGGTGGGGGTGGCCATTGTGTGAGTGCTGGGGGTTAGTGGGGGGAGGGGAAGAGCTTTCTGTCCCCGCTGTGGTGCCAGGGAGGGAGAGAGGAGAGCTCCAGTTGTGGTTGCACACGGCAGGGGTTGGGGAAGGAATAAAGGGAGCTGAAATCAATCCAGCTCCACCTTTGATCCTGGAGTAAGGGCTTCATCCCTGGAGACACGGTGCCCCCTGCCCTAGTGGGGCACATGGCCCTGTCCCACCCCACCCCACCTTCCATCCATGTGACTCTCCTTGCTGGCTAACCTGCCTCCCGCACCCTGCTCACGTCATTAGCCACCATTCCCTGCAGCACAGAGTGAGCCACCAACTATGGAGCCGGGGGAAAGAACACGTGGATAGAAACAAGCCCTGGCTAAGGTGCTGCTCTCACCAAAGTGCACCTGGCTTGAGCAAAGTATTGAATTAGCCTCCACACACTTCATTACCTCACCCACAGATCACAGTGATCTCAGCCCAAGAGTTTGACTCCTCCCTCCTCAGTGTCCCTGGCTGGAATTCCCCAATCCCCAGGGCCAAAGGAGGGGTGAAGCCATTTGGTTAATGAAAACCAGGGTTCTAGGTGAGGGTTGAACTCACAACCTCAGCATATCTCCTCTCAGCACTGCTCTATAAGTACTGTGTGCTAACCAATTGCACCACTGGAGCACCTGTTTACTCTGTTTCTCCCAGGCCCTTAGGTTGATAAATGCAAAGAGTGACTCCAAAGAATTCTCACCGGAGTTGAGAGCTGTTGGAGAGCTTATTCCTTCTTGTTTTCATTTCCCTGGGCCTTCTCGCATGAACAGACAGCAATACCCCAAGCCCAGAGGTGTAAACAATTTAATGTTCATTGGGGTGAACTTCCAGCAAGCTTAAATCCAAGTTCTTTTTTCCCTATTTTCAAATCCCAACTTCCTTCCTGTTTGTCCCTAATACATATAGAATTATTCTTAACTATACCTTAACCAATCTTTCTACTGCAATTTACCTAACCAATCCTAACATATTGTACATGATTAGTCAACCAATTATATCCCCCTACCTTAATTACTTTACTCCCAGCAAAATGAATTATACGTCAGACAGAAACAATCACAGAACCAGACAGAGACCATGCAAATAAACAAGAGCAAAGTGGAACTAGACTGACAAAAAAATACAGAAGTGAGGATTTCACAGCTACATCTCTAAAGACAGAAGGGTTTCCCAGCTGTGTCTATTGATAAGTGAATTCTTACCAAACAGAAAAGTATCAAATTAAACTTCCTTTTACATGTTCTAGGCTCTGCCCTTTCTCTGGGGGGGGGGGGGGGATAGATCAGATCCCCTTTCTAACAGCCCCAGATTGCCTTATCTCTGTAGGACTGATTTGGGATGTGAGGATTTGACTGTACAATTCCCAGCTTATAGCTGCTGCTGCTGCTTAGCCAAAGGCATTGGCTTAAGACCAGGGTCTTTGACTGAAGGGTGTGTCCCCATGTTGTTTTCAGGCTACTGGATTCTCTGGAAATACAAAGGCTGAGTGTAACGCATGACAGCTGCAGCTTCTGACCTGGGGATATAGCTTCGTGATAGATCTTTCCTAAATATAGTTGTATGTATGAGGTCCTGGGTTCAGTCCCCAGCATTTCCCTGTTCTCCTTTCAGCCTGCTGCTTTGCTTACCCCAGAAGGGATGTGGCCTAGTAGACTCCCTACATGAATTTCAAGCCTGCCCAGTGAGGGGCCAGTGCAAATTGCATAGAAGGTCTGGTGGAAGCGAGGGGTTCTGCTCCTTGATACGAGCTACCAACTAGACATTGAGCTGTTGATCACTACCTATTCAGCCCAACAATCTCGCCAGCTTTCTATCCGCCTTATAATCCATTCATCAAATCCATAAATTCTTAACTTGCTGGCAAGAATAGTTGGGGAGACCATGTCAAACGCTTTGCTAAAGTTAAGGAATATCAAATCCACTGCTTTCCCCATATCTGTAGAGCCAGTTATCTCATCAGGTAGGTCAGACATGATTTTCTCTTGGTGAATCCATGCTGACTGTTCCTGATCACCCTCCTCTCCTCCAAGTGCTTCAGAATGATTTCCTTGAGGATCTGCTCTGTGATTTTTCCAGGGACTGAGGTGAGGCTGACTGGCCTGTAGTTCCCCGAGTTCTACTTCTTCCCCTTTTTAAAGATGGGCACTAGATTTGCCTTTTTCCATTCATCCGGGACCTCCTCCGATCACTGCGAGTTTTCAAAAATAATGGCTAATGGCTCTGCAATCACGTCAGCCAATTGCCTCAGCATCCTGGGATGCCTTAGATCTGGACCCATGGACTTGTTCATGTCCAGCTTTTCTAAACAGTCCTTAACCTGTTCTTTCACCACTGAGGGCTGCTCACCTCCTCCCCTTACTGTGTTGCTCAGTGCAGCAGTCTGGGAGCTGACCTTGTCTGTGAAGACGGAGGCAAAAAAAGCATTGAGTACATTAGCTTTTTCCACATCCTCGGCCACTGGGTTGCCTCCCACATTCATTAAGGGTCCCAAGTTTTCCCTGACCTTTTTCTTGTTGCTAACGTATCTGTAGAAACCGTTCTTGTTACTCTTCACATCCCTTGCTAATTGCAAATGCAGTTCTGTTTTCACCTTCCTGATATCAACCCTGCATGTTCAAGCAATATTTTTATACTTCTTCCTAGTCATCTGTCCTAGTTCCCACTTCTTGTAAACCTCCTTTTTGTATTTAAGCTCACCAAACATTTCACTAAGCCAAGCTGGTCGCCTGCCATATTTGCTATTCTTTCTTCACATTGGGATGGTTTGATCCTGAACCCTCAGTAAGTCTTTTTTAAAAATACAAGCAGCTTTCGTGGACTCCTTTCCCCTGCATATTAGCCTCCCAGGGGATCCTGCCCATCAGTTCCTGAAGGGGGTCAAAGTCTGCTTTTCTGAAATCCGGGGTCCACATTTTGCTACTCTCCTTTCTTCCTTTTTCTAGGATCCTGAACTCATCCAATGAATGGTCACTGCAGTCCAGGTTGTCACCCACTTCTACTTCTCTACCATTTTCTTCCCTGTTTCTAAGCAGCAGGGGAAGAGGAGGACGTCTCCTGGTTGGTTCCTCCAGTGGTTGCACAAAGACATTGTCCTCAACACAAACAATTGGAGTGATGGTTCCATAGTGTAGTGGTTAGCACATCTGCTTTACACGCAGGAAGTCCTGGGTTCAAACCCCAGTGGAGCCAAAACAGATGGCTTTATTTTAAGACCAGGTAGCTCCATCGGTAGAACAGCGTCTCTTGAAGTGAGAGTATCAACCCCCTTGGGAGGGTCGTTGGCTGCTTCCTGGCAGGTTACAAGCTCCTGGTGACACTGAGAAGCAATTGAATTGATAACTTCCACATTCGGTGGCTTTTCGGCGGACGTGCCGAGCGCTCCCAATTGTCCGCAGAAGTGCTTCTGAAACTGGAATTAATCACTTTGGCGTGTCCGCCAAAAAGCCGCTGAATGTGGAATTTATCAATTCAGCAGCTTTTTGGTGGACACATAAGGGTCGCATCAGGAAGCAAGTTTTTAAATAAGGGTCCCGGTCCTGCAAAGTTTAAGAACTGCTGTGGTAGAGTATCAGGCTCTTAATCTGAGAGTCCAGGGTGTTCCCCAAAATTTGGCCCAGCTACTAAGCTTAGGGAGAAATGAGGACCCACCAGAGTTTGGCAGAAAGCAGCACATTTATTACATTGATATCTAAGTTCCAAAGAAGGGGGGCAGGAGGAGGTGGGGCAGGTCACACTCACACTCTCATATTTACGCTCCCAGGACAGGCACAGCACTGGAGGTGTCAGGATCTTTCAGGCTAAGTGTCCCACAGTGCAGCAGTGGATGGTGTGATGAGGGTAAATCTTCCCAAGGCAGGCGGAATGCAACTCACCTGGTCCGGGCCAAGGGCCTTCTCGGGAGGTACAAGCTTGAGAGAGAGTGAGAGAGAGAGAGAGCACATGGCACCTTCCCCTTTTAAGGACCAGCTTCTGGCCTGCGACTAGAGATGACTTGGGTGCATCTGGTTGGTCACAGTCCATGCAGTGTCCATGCTTTCAGTGTGTGATTGCTACTCAATTAAGTGTCCCAGAGACCTAGTCTACCATTGGAGCGCTTCTGTCTTCTAGCTGTTTAAACAGCCCATTCATCTCCCAAGCATGCCAGGAGGGAGGGGTGGGGGAAAGCCACTTCAGAGGTATTCAAACAGGGAGAGCAGACAAGGGGCGGGGGCGGGTTGTAACAGACTTTTGAGGTATACATAGGATACAGATCACTGCTGCTCCTACAACACAGGGTTCAAGCTCCTATCTGGGCATTCAGTTTCTCAAAGGGAGGGAGAGCTCAGTGGTTTGAGCATTTGCCTACTGAACTGAGAGTTATGAGCTCAGTTCATGAGGGGGCCATTTACAGATCTGGGACAATGAGATCGGCCTTGTTTTGACCAGGGGATTAGACTAGATGATCACCTGAGCTCCCTTCCAACCCTGATATTCTAGGAGATATTGTGTGATAATTCCATGAGACTTTCAAAAAAATTCCTGAAGACTTGAGTCTATGGGCCACTTTCTGGTGGCTTGCTTTTTTACTCCTCAGGTGTGGGGACTTCTGGCTACAGGATGGCTTTTGCCAGCCTTGGCTGGACAGGATTATTTACAGCTCTCCTAAGGTTTGTTCCTGGATGAATAAGGGCAAGCAACACTCTGCTGCAGTTGAAGCAAAGGCATCCTCAGCAGGGGCCACCATATAGTGGGCTGTGTCACAGGGCACACTAGGCCTCATCAATGCCTTAGCATTGGATCATCTTTGGCAGAGTCACTGCCAGGAGCATCTTCAGCGATGGAGGCAGTTCCCCGCAGCAGTGGCTAACTGGGTTTAGATGGGCATTGAATGGCTGACCATGGTGAAAAATAAAGTGAGTCATTAGCAGAGTAGAGACAGTTGTGGGCTGGGCTCTGGAACCAGGATAAATCCTGATTGCCTCCTGCTGATCCTTGTTTCTAGGTAAGAAGGGGTTTTTGACCAGCAACTGGGAGCAGTTCAGTTTTGGGTTCAGCACTGGATCAGTTCCTCCAGGTTTCTCATAAGCACACAGGGCTCTTAATGGGTACTAAGTGCCCAGGATTGGCCCGGAAAGTGTGTATTACTAGTGACTGCATTATTCCTTTGTTTGCATTTCAAATTGCATTCCTGTCTGTGATTTCATTTTGCTTTGTATAACGGGGTTTTCTACTGGATCTGATATTTTAATTATCAAAAAAGAAAAAAGACACAGGCTCTCATGTCATAGCAATTACTGCCAAGGCAGCCTCCTTGTCAATGCAATAGTCTTTTCATTAATTCCAGGTTGGTGATTTGATTCTTTCCAATGCTCCTCTGCAAAGAAGCCTCTTCCTTACCAAAAAATTACTTATGCCTGGGCTACACTGCGGGGTGGGGTTTGACCTACAATATGCAGCTTCAACTATGCTATTCATATAGCTAACCCAAAGTGAAGTCAGCTTAGGAGGCTGAATCTACATTCCTAATAGAATCAAAAATTAGCTCTAACATTACACAGTAGGGGCTTCTCTAGGCCGCTGAGCTCCTATGGGGGCAGGGAGGGGCTGACGGGGCTTC
>VOCN01038019.1:0-14655 GCA_007922305.1 Dermatemys mawii
AAGCCTCCCTTCTCCTCATCTCCAACTGCCCCCTCCTGAGACCCCCCACTCTAACCGCTTCCCCAGAACCCATCTATCTCCCCCTGCTCCCTGTCCCTTGACTGCCCCGACCCCTCTCCACACTTCTTCCCCATGACAGCCCCTACAGAACCCTGACCCATCCAACCCTCTTGCTCCCTTTCCCCTGACCCCTCACCACATCCCCGCCCCTGACAGTCCCCCAGAATCCCCGACTTATCCAACCCCCACAGCTCCCTTCTCACTTGACTGCCCCATCCAGAGACCCCCCTGCCCCTTCTCCAACCCCCAAGCCACCTTATTCTGCCACTCAAAACAGCATGTCGGGCTCAGCATGAAGCCAGATGTTCTGCCGCAGACACTGTGCCATGATCCCCCATGGAGTGCACCTCCTGGCCCCTGCCCCCCGAAACCACTGCCACATGGTGTGGTGGGCTGCAGGGGATGGGGGAGGAGGGGAAGGAAAAGGAGGTGAGGGGAGGAGCTCTAGATCTGCCAGAGGCCTCACAATCTGAGGCTGTAGGGAAGTGGAAGAAGAGGAGAAGGGGAAGCAGGGGAGGTGGAGCGGGGGAGGGGCTCTATCTGCCTGAGCCCCATGCAAGCGGGTCAATCCGGCCCAGCTGCCCTGTCTGCATTGGGAGGGAAATCCTTTTAAATTTTTACAAATTCCCCCGGACACTATTTATAACCCCAAAAGCCAGATGTTCAGGAGAATCCGGACTTATGGTAACAGCTAGCTGTTGTGAATTGCACACCAGAGGGGACATTGAATCTAGAAGGGCGGCCTTGCCTGCAGCCCTATAGGGAGGGGTGTGACCTGGATTAACTTGGAGTCCTGCATGTGGGCTGCAGCCAGGAATAGGAGGCAGCCCTGTTGTACTTACAGTACTGCTCAGCATCTTTTCAGGGGGAATAAGGCAAAACGCCACATTTCTTAGTAATACATGTAATAATCAACACAGTCATATGCATCTGATATACATCACACTCATGCACTTATATACACACACACAAACACACTCTGTCTTGCTGTTGTTACCAACTAGTTGCTCCTCTTAACTTCTCTGGCAAGGTGAGTTAGATGGGGGAGGTGGAGCCAGGTTTCTGCCAATCCGGATAAATGCTCCAATGTTTCAAAGACGAGACCTGGGGTCCTCTACAAGACACCTCACTTGTATAGCAGCTTCATTCTCATGCAAATCTGTCCCAGATTCAAAATGTGGGACTATGTCCATTGGTCCTTCCTGCTTCATTTCTCTGGGTGTTGTCCCAATGCTGTAAAGTGGGATGGGGGGGGGGTCCCAAAAGAAGGTACTGGCTGCTAATCCCTGAGGCCATCAATATGGCTGATCTTCTTTAGTCAGCCCACTTGACAAGTTTGATGGTCCTTGGTCTGGATGCCATCCCCTCTCCAAGGCTTGCAGCTGTCTGGAGGTGCTGGCCTTCCACATTTACACCTCATTCATTCAACAGGGCAATTGATTACAAAGTGGGGGGAAGATCTTATAAACTGATAAGAACAGATTTAAACCTTTTATTAAAACTAATGTTAAAAATGAAAATATACAGAAATTGAGAAGTAAGGTATTGGACATCTGGAGTTAGGCTGGGGTTATGGGCAATTGTAGGTAACAAAGACAGGGTTTACAAGGTACATGCATATTTCATATCCAGCATAAATCCAGAATGGGATGTGGCAGTTTTTTAAGGCATCAGTGTATAGGTGTGTACGGGTATGCCACCCATGGGATGTAGTAGGAGTCCAAGTCCATAGAGATGTAGGTAATAAGTACATGGGTGGAGTGCATCTCTCTGTCTCAGGGAAATGACGAGTGGGTTGTTTCCCTGGTCAACGGCTACTCAACTTGGTAATGATGATGTCCCATGGTGTGTTCATTGTATATGTCCCTGGGCCACCTGATGGTGTCAGATACCATGAGCTGTCTCATATGCCAGGCGTTGCGCCGACCAATTCCTCATGCCCTCAGTACCGGCTCATTCTGGGGGTCCCACGTGCCCTGGGCTCCTATTATCAGGGCGTGGAGCTGCACCTCATAGCCCTGCGCTTTCAGGGTGTCGGCCAGTGGGGTATATTCCAAAGTCTTCTGTGCTCGGGCCTTGTGGAAGGCCTGTGACTGGTTTTCAAATGGCACCATGATGTCCACTATGAGGACCTTCTTCTTTTCTGCGTCAATCACGACGATGTCGGGTCGCAGTTGGCTGTCTACTCCGAGGGAAAAGACAGTTTTCTTCTACCTTAATTCTACTACCTTAGGGGCTATAACATATTATCAAGATTCACTACAAAGTGTCTTAGAAAAGGTTCTATGGAAAGGCACAACACAAATTCATATAAAAGTTATACAAAATTAATAATGCAAAGATTTCTCTACAGCCCTATTGACCCCAAGTCACTTTCCTGCTGTTGATCTTTCCCCAGGAATGCTGAAGGGAGGGGGACTTAAAACTCCTCCCTATTACTCAGGCTGAAGAGGATCCAGGTTGATGAGCTGGGTCTTCTGGAGTTTAGGGAGGTGCAGTTGACTGGGGCATGGAGCTGAGAAAATGTTTCAGGACAGTACAGTCCCAAGCAATTTGGGTACCCTGTTCAGCCACTCTAGGGAAGGGCTGTGTGGGGCCCCAGGTCTCTTCTACAGGAGGAGCTGTTGGGGCCCACAGATAAGCAGGAGGCCCCCGCTCTGCTTCCTTTGCCCCCTCCATGTTGCTTGGGGGAAGGGATCCCTCTCCCCTCACCAGCAGTGGTGGGAAACAGAGCAAGGTGGCCCCAGCCAGCTCTACTCCACCACCTTCCAGCCATAGAACCAGAGAATCTCAGAGTTGGAGGGGACCTTAGCAGATCATCTCATCCAACCCCCTGCTCAAAGCAGGACCAATCCCAATTTTTGCCCCATATTCCTAAATGGCCCCCTTAAGGATTAAGCTCACAACTGTGGATGTAGCAAATCAATGCTCAAACCACTCAGCCATCCCTCACCCATTGGTGTGCTGGTTCCAGCTGCCTGTGAGAGCCAGGGCTGGTCCTTTCCTCAACCCGAGCAATATGACTGTGTCTGGGGAAAGGGAAGCGGAGTGGGCTGGGAGCTAGTGGAGTAGAGCAGGCTGGGGCTGGGTTGCTCCACTTCCCACCACTGCCTGTGAGTGCGGGTTTGCTGGGGGAAGAGGTGGAATGGGAGTGTATGGGGGCAGAGGGAAGGGGAAGATTCCGGGGAGAGGGAGTTGACAGGGGTCCCACACCCCCAGGATCGGCCCTACCCCTTACAGTGGGCACAACCCGCTGAGGGGCTGGCCAAGTTATAGGGCTGTTGCTGCCATGGACATCATGAAATTTGGGACAATTTGGTGCCAGGGCTGGGAAGAGAGAGAGCGCATGTTTCCTCTTCGGTTTCCTCGGCCCTTTTCTGTGACTAATTTCTCCTCTGCATAAACTTTCTTCTTCTGTTCTGAGGCTGCTAGCTCAGTTGGTAGAGCCTCAAACTTTCACTCTGAGGTCCAGCATTCAACTCTCTCGTCAGGTGTTAGTTTCTGTGTCCTTGGAGTCCTTTATGACATCACCTTTCCTCTTCAAGATTTTGCCTTTCCTCAGAAGGGCCTTTTGTGTGGGGGATTGAACGGGCAACTTCCTGACATCCTCTGTGTCCTCGCAGGCTGGAGGAATAAAGGCCTCTGGGCAAATAGCAGGCTCCTCCCAGATGGCTGCATTCTTCCATGGTGGAGGTGGAAGCTCTGTCTCCTGGCCTCTGTTTCTGCCTTCACGGGGCTGTTCTGACCTGGCTGTCCTGGCTGAGACAGGGTGTGAGGAATGTTTGGAGCTTTTGCTTCTTATTGAGGGCTCCTTCCTTCAGCAGAGCGATGTGGGCTCTGTGAAGAGCGCAAAAGAATTGCACTGTCAGCGTTAGGTGCTCACCTAGTACTTGGCTTTCCTTCAAGGGAGTGCTGAGGGGGGAGGGGCAGGGCTCAGGCCCCCCAGTTGGAAACTGTTAAAGTGGGTCAGGGCTGCTGGCTGAGACCTGTAGGAGCATGAGGGGTCTGTGAGAGGAGTAGAGGAGGAGCACGTGTCTGCAATGTCTGGGGGAGGCCTAAGCCCTGCATCTCCCTTCTCAGGGAGAACACAGGCTGAGGGATACAAGAAGGTCAAAAGGTTACAAGCAGGAGAGATTTCCTTCTACTTACAATTCATCAAAATCTCCTCCCTGAAAAGCTCCAGCAAGCGGGAAGCTCAGCCCACCAACCGCTCAGTGAGCTACATGGATCCTTCTGCCCCAGGGACTGATGGTTGATAGGATAGAGATATTCAGGCTGCCTGGAGAGGCCTAGACTATAAGAATTTAGCTGTATATTTATCACTTAGCTAGTGACCAGGCATAAAACAAAGAATCCAAATCACAGTCTGCCTGTGTCTGGGCCTTTCCTCCCTAGAAGAGTCTGAGGTCTTGTTCTTAGGCTAAGGCCTTTGGCTAAGCAACAGGGGCAACCATAAGCTAGGGATCAGATGGTCATATCCTCACAACACAAGCCAGTCACATTGAAATAAGGTGGTGTTGGGTCGTTAGGAAGAGGATCCTGTCCTGATAGTGCCCAACACCACCAGAAAACGAAACGGATCTTAAGAGAGGATCCAGTCTGGCATAAAAATCGCTTCTCAGTGGTTCTAGTTGTGAAACCCACATATCTGTATGTTTTGTCTTTATTGCCTCCACTTTTCTATTGTCAATCTTTCTGGTTCTCTCATTGTTTCTGTCTGCTGTATCATTAACATTGTTAGTTAATTAAGGGAGTGGGATATAACTGGTCAGAGAATTCTGTTACAATATGTTAGAATTGGTTAGTTAAATTTCAGGAAAATGATTGGTTAAGACAGTGTAGCTGAGACTATTACTATAGAAACTGGGGACAAACAGGCAGTGGAAGCGGAAATTGGAATCACGTTTGCTAAGTGTAGGAAAGGGAACAGAGATAGAAGCAAGGCTCCGTGGTGTCAGAGTTGGGAAGATAGACGTGGGGAAAACACTCTGCAGTGTGGATGCCGGGATGGAGGATATGAGGTAAGTGCTCTACCATATCAGAGCTGGGAAGGGAACAGACTATCAGCGACAGTGGATAGAGATAAGCCCGACTGGTGTGAAGGGTTTCAGATGTGCTTGCTTGGAAACTAACCCCAATAAACATCTCATTGTCTACGCTTTGGACTTCTGGTCTTTGCTGTTTGCGTGACCAGGACCAGAGAAGTGGGCGGGGGAAGAGAAAGCCTCTACCAATGGCAACCTCACTCCTCTCTCTCCCCAGGCTCAGGAGTCAGGGATCAAAGGCTGGGCAGGACTGTGGGCTCTGCTTGAGGGAGCCTGGCACAGAGGCTGTTGGGGGGAAAGGGTGTAGATCCTGAGCTGCATTGTGGAGAGGAGGTAGTTATTGAAGAGGCATTTTGACTTCTCCTCTCCTCAGTGAGGCCTGGGCTGGAATTTTCCCTTCCAAGGGGCCAAAGGAGGGAGTGAAGCCATTTAGTTAATAAAAGCCCATGCTCTAGGTGAGGCTCGAACAAACAACCTCAGCATATCCTCATTCAGCACTGCTCTATAAGTACTGTGCGCTAACCCATTGCACCACTGGAGCACTTAGTAACAGGGTTTCTCCCAGACACCTAAGTTGATAAAGGCAAAGAGTGACCCCCCAAGGACTTCTCAGTGGGATTGAGAGCAGTTAGAGAGAAGTGTCAGTACTTATGTGGGGAGAGACACAAACATTCAAGCCACACAGAGACCTGCAGGTGATTCAGTTCTGTGTGGCTCAAAAGCTTGTCTGCCTCATCAACTGAACTTGGCCAAGAAAAAATATGACCTCACCTACCGTGTTGCTCTCATTTCTTGGGATGGACATGCCTGCAACTCCTTTGGGATGCCCTCCCAGGGAGTCAGACACCCAGAGTGGAGACATCCCAGCCCCTGTTCTAAGTCACCATGACAAGGTTGAGTGTCGAGCCCCCTGGAATCCTGGGCCCAGCGTTGTTGGGGTTCCGAGGATTCTGCCACACACAAGAGTGGAAAGAGAGTCCCTGAGGTCAGCAGGTGTCTGGGTAAGGGATTGAGGACTCAGATCCTTTTGCTAGCCAATTCCACCATTGTCAGGTACAAGCCATGGATTTTTGCCACAAGAGTGGGACCACACCCTCCTTTACACTTGCACTCTGTACTCATTGCTTCTCTCTCTCTCTTCTCTCTCCTCCCACCTATATTTGCTGCCCTCCCTCTGGGCTTTCTCAGCACTAAGCCCACAGCACTTCCTTCCAACCCGAGACTGCACTTTCTAGGCCTGATCCTGTGTCTGTGGATCTGTCTCTTGCTTTCTAAGGAATTGAACCTTTCCAGGGAATTGCCAGAGCTTCTGGGAATCTGTGTGTGGCTGTGGATATGAGCAGCAATCATTTGTCTCGTGGTCAGGGAGATCAGTAGCAATAAACATGAACTGAAGGAGTGCTTTCTTGTCTGAGATGACATGTTTGCATTGTGTTGTGGAAAATTACTTACTTCACCACAGTTCTTTGACTAGAGAAATGTGAGCAAAGAAAATACTACTGTACTATTAACCTTACCCACTCTTGACCTTCCCCGTCTTAATTTATAGGGATAGCAATGACTGAACTTCCTTTGTCCTGTTTCACAGCTGTGGTGTTATCTTATCTCCCAGACCTTGTTAGTAGTCTTGTAAGAATTTTAGAACTTTTGACCTAGCTTTGTAAGCATTTTCTTATCCTGTATAGGGCCTTTTGTTTTTAGGTAAAGAGTAAGGGACTATTGTGTAGGATTATACTGACATACATTAATATGTAATCAATGACCAATAGAAGCGTCTTTCTTTGTTATAGTAAAAGGTATAAAAACCCATGTACTGCGGTACAGGGACATTCCCTTCTTGCTTTTGCTTGACTGGAATCCTGCTGTAGCAGAAATAAAGATCACCCTACTGGGGAGCCTTTGTCTTTTACTTCGGTCTAGTTCCTTTTATTCCCACCTGGGAACGGGCCTGGAAACCCCGAGGAGGGGGGTTTCCCACCACATTTGTGTTACTTTAATATGAGATAAAGCTTTAAAATGGTGGTGAGTCTGATGTTCAGCATCATGCTGGATCAAAAAATCATGGAGAAAACACCCAGACTCACAAGAACAATACCCTGGTCTCACATTTTTTCAGCAAGCCAAATGTATCCTTCAATAACAAGGTTATTGCTACTGAACTAACTCAAGTTTACCACACAATAGTCCATCAATGCTCCTATCACTCATGTGACTGTGAACTTAAACTAGCGCCTACCTTGTATCCAGATTCAATGACTGCTGAGCACATCAGCTGCGGCCAGACTAACACGGAGGCATTGCTCAAAAATGTGCTGTCACTGCTCTCAATAGAATTTTTAAAAGACCTCAACAAGCCACTTGATCCCTATTTCTCTGTTGCCACAGATACATCTAACAAGGGCAATGTGAAAACTTTCCCCTTATCGCTGAGATATTGGACACCTGAACATGGGGTCCAGGGTAAACTGTTAGACTTCTGTGAGCAAAGTGAAGAGACTGCAGAGGCAATAAGCAACACATTACTTGAAAAACTTGCGACGCACAAGCAGGACCTAAACAAAGTGTCTTCCTGCTGTGCTGTTAATGGAAATGTGAATGATGGAAAGCAACAATCAGTGTATCAGGATTTAAAAAAAACATCATGAAAATATCTTGCCAGCAAACTGCCCTGCTCATGTTGTGCACAATGCCATGAAACATGCTAGCAATACCCTACAAGCTGACATTGAGATGTTGGTGATTAAAGTGTTCAGTCATTTCAGCAGTTCTGCTAAAAGAGTAGCAGCCTTGAAGGATATGTTTGACTTTGTGGATATGGAGTATGCCACTTTAATGCGCCATGTTCTGACACACTGGTTGAGTCTTTTCCCAGCTGTAAACAGGCTTGTAAATATGTGGCAGGCTGTTAAGACCTACTTCATTTCTCTGGGCAGTGAGAAGTGCCCAGAATTTCTATGGATGCTGTTTTTGGACATGGATAATGGTGAACAAGGTGAGGGGCCTAGCAAAGTTGAGGTTCATCTGTTTTTCCTCCAGAATGTCCTGAAAATTTTCAATGATACTGTGCTGTGTTTGGAAAATGAGAGTATGACAGTATGGGAAGTACATGCCATAATGAATATTCTGAGAATTAAACTTCAGCAGCGGAAAAATGACAAGTTCTTTGGTTCCAAAGTTGAGAATGCATTAACTGAGATGCTGCCTGTCACTGCTGCATGTCTCCAGAAAGACTTCATGAAATTTTACGATGTGTCGATCCTCACTCCTAACGGGCTGACCTGACCTCCTCTTCCAACTGCAGATTCACCCAATTGCCCTACTGCCACTCAGAGCCACAGACGTGGAGGTGCTGGAGGAGGGAGCTGTGACTCTAGGATGGGTTCTTCTCTAAAGATGACTGGCAGGAAGGTGATGCTCAGCTCTTTCAGGGACCTGCTCAGTTGTCTCACTGACGGGGGACTCAGACTTTTCTGTAAGGGGCATAAAAAGGGTATTTGGCTTCTAAGATGATGGAAGGGATGTGCACTTATGAGAGGGACCATCCATCCTTCATGTATTTGTTTTTAAGGGGTCTAGTGGCCTAATGGGTAAGGCATTGACTTCCTAACCCAGAGATTGTGTGTTCACCTCTCATATGGGGTGTAAAAACTGCAGATTGTAAGAAAGCCTTCATTTTACTCTCTCCACAGATTGGGAGATGGTTCAGCACAAAATACTGGATCTTGGAGATGATCTCCCAGAAATGGCACCTTCCACTTGACAAATGCTTTTGAAACCCATCAGTAACACTTAATATAGATTTTGTCTGGTAATAGAGAGAAGGGAGGGGTTTACTCTGACACCTCAATGGGAAAATAGACAGAAAAACCAAGGCTAACTGGAAGTTCAGTGGGTGGAAGATCTACTTGCCCCGGTGGGTGGGATCATCAGGGGAAGAGGCAGAGTGGGGACAAGATATTGGGACAGAAGGCAGGTGGGGCCATGGTCTGAGCACCAGTGACTCCCCCACTCCTCAGGAGCTCCTTGCCATGAAGCTCCAAAGGATGCAGCCAAGCCCCCCTCCAAAGGGAAGTGCATCACATCCAGCATTTCTTGCCCCATTTGGGGAGGATCAGCCTCCCCAAACTCCTTATATGCCCTGCCCACACTCAGTGTCACTGGTAAATACGGTCAGAGGAGATTCTGGGCGCCTGGGGTGTGAAATCACTGGATAAATCTGTCTGCCTGAGCCCAGCCCCTCTGCACTCAGGGGAGCAGTGAGAGGGGGAGGGGCTCAGGGAGTAAATCCTCAGAAATGAGAAATCTCAGCCCGGCTTTGTAATGTCAGGTCCAGCAAACAAGTCCCTCTCTGTATGAAGGGAGGGGCTGTGAGGGGGAGGGATATGGGGTGTCTCTGTGAGAGGAGGGGTTGTCGGGGGAGATTCCATGGGTGTGAGAGGTGGGGCTGTGGGGCTCTGGTCACCTCCAGGCAGCAGGAGCCCCCTGACATAGGGGGTTAACTAACCCCACCTCCCAGGTGATTTGGGGAGCCCAGCATGGAGCTGCTGTCCCTGCGAGTCACAAAAGGGAGATGTGAGGTTACTGCCCTATCTGTCCTGCAGAGGGGGACTGGAGCCCCCAGAACAGCCCTGTGGGGAATTCACTGTCTGTGGAGAAGCACATCTAGGAATGGTGATTCCCAACTGCATGACAGCAGAGTGACGGAGAAGAAAGAGTTAATGCTTTAGAACAGTCTGGGGTGCTGGATGTGAAGGAGGGGGCCCAGCTCTCAGTCTGCAGAATGGCCAACCCCAAACATTCAAAACCCCTGAGTCAGGCTCCCCAAAAATCATGAGATGGGGTATAAAATCAGGAGATTCTGTATTAATATAATCCTTCAATCCTAATGTCACCACTGATAACGTGGCTTGTTCAATCTGCTGGTTTACCAGTCTGGACCTTAGAATATCAGGTTTGGAAGAGACCTCAGGAGGTCATCTAGTCCAACCCCCTGGACCAACACCAATTAAATCATCCCAGCCTCGGCTTTGTGAAGTCAGGCCTTAAAAACCTCTAAGGATAGAGATGCCACCACCTCCCTAGGGAACCCATTCCAGGGCTTCACTGACTTCCCAGGGAAATAGTTTTTCCTAATAGCCAACATAGACCTCCCCCACTGCAACTAGAGACCATTACTCCTTTTTCTGTCATCTGCCACCACTGACAACAGCTGATCTCCATCCTTCTTGCAACCTGCCTTTGGGTAGTTGAAGGCTGCTATGAAATCCCCCAAGACTGGTCCTCTAGATGAGGCTTGAACACAGAACACCAGCATCACTGTATTACAATTACTGTGATTGCAGTACAATTACTGTGGGTGAATCCTTTGCACCAGTGGAGGCCACACTGACTAAACTGGACCAAGAATTTTGGACCTTGACAAAAAATAATGGCTTACCCCTTAAGAATGGTGTTGTGTTCTGTTCCTTCTGTCCTGGTCCCTCGTGGCCATTTACTTTCCCTACTTTTGGTGAAAAGCTTGGATATTTTGTCTAGAAACTTTACTTCCCTGGGACAGACCCAGGAGTGGGGGCTGCCTGCATGTACCCAGCACCCACTGGATTCGAAGGTGACTGACAAACACCCTTAAGATGAGGCAGCCCATCCCTACCAAAAAAATCATCTCCCGCCTTCACTTGAGTGACAGCCTGAATCGTTTCTTATCCAGGCAGAGCCCCAGGATTGGAATTAGCAGCAGTAGCAAAAACATCTGTAAGTAGCAGCAATGAACCGAAAATGTGCTTTAAAAGGAGCTGTCTCCTTCCTTGTCGAGTAATCCTACTGTCAGTATGGTGATTGATTTTCAGTTCCCAACTCTGAGGGCAGGGAGGGGGCTGGAGTCACTTCCTGGTGAGGTGTGGAGCCCATGGCACCATCTTTTAGTCTCTTGAGGAACCTGCCTCTGCTCATAGCTCCAGGCAGCTCCTTAGCTCTGTGGGAGTGAGTCGTTTGTCAAGCATAAGTGGCACATAGGAGAGGTCCTTTGCCAGATGCATTGGTGGTATAGTGGTGAGCATAGCTGCTCTCCAAGCAGTTGATCTGGGTTCAATTCCCAGCCAATGCAGTGATGTGCTGCTTTTCTGACCAGGGATTGGTTTAATGCCAGTCACAATTTATCAATGACAAGAGAGACTTAACATTCTGAATCCCAGCAGGTCATTCAACACCCAGTGGAGTTTGAAAGGGGCAGGACTGTACAGTGAGCTGTTGGAGTTATCCTCTCATTACAATGTTCAGTTTATTCTTTTAATTTTTCCTTTACTTCCTTCTCCTTTTTAAACTCAGAACCTTTAAGGTCAGAAGGAACCAGCGTGATCATCTAGTCTGACCTCCTGCACCTTACAGGCCAAAATACCCCACCCATTCCTGTAACAGATCCCCTAATATCTGCTTGAGTTACTGATGTCCTCAAATCATGGTTTAAAGATGTCAAGTTGTAGAGAATCCACCATTTACATCGGTTTAAACCTGGAAGTGACCCATGCCCCATGATGCACAGGAAGGTGAAAAATCCCCAGGGTCTCTGCCAATCTAACCTCGGGGAAAACTCCTTCCCAGACCCAAGTATGGAGTTCAGTTAGACCCTGAGCATGTGGACAAGAGGCACCAGGAAGACACCTGGGAAAGAATTCTCTGCAGTAACTCCGAGCCCTTCCCACCCATTCTCCCATCTCTGCCTGTTGGAGATTGTTGCTGCTAGCAAACACAGACAGTCCAAAAGCCATTGTAGGCAGTTCCATCCCACCACCCCATCCCATAGGTACTGACTCTGTGGGTGCTCATGGGCTGGAGCACCCATGGGGAAAAATTGGTGGGTGCTCTGCATCCCCCAGCAGCTCCTTGCCCCATCTCTTGCCCCATCTCACCTCTGCTTTGCCTCCTTCCCTGAAAGTGCTGAGACCCATCTTCTCCCCCTAGATCCCAGCTCTTGCCACCGCAAAACAGCTGTTTCATGGCAGCTAGCACTGGGAGGGGGAACTCAATGCACTCCAGGAAGAGGTGAGGCTGGAGTGGGTATTTGGGGAAGGGTCCATTAGGGGCAGGAAGGGGTGAGTTGGGGGGGGACTTTGGAGAAGGGGTTGAAATGAGGGCCAGACCAGGGATCAGCACCCACCAGTGCCAGGGAAAGTTTGTGCCTATGCCCCATACATAAATTTGTCAAGGTCAGTCTTGAGGTCAATTAGGTTTATTTGCTCCCACTGTTCACTCTGGAAGGCTGTTCTATAACTTCACGCCTCTCGTCATCCTGGAGTACCGGAGTCAACGGGAGAGTGCTCGGGGATTAAGCATCGATTTATCATGTCTAGACTAGAAGCGATAAATCAACCCCCCAGAGAGCTATCACTACCTGCCAATCCAGCACGTAATGTAGACCTGCCCTTAGACAAAGCTAGTAGTCTCAGTTCCTACATGGTCTAGTAGCCCGGACTCTTGGCTTTCACCCATGCAGCCTGGGTTTAATTCCTGGTGTGGGAATTGTGCAAAGCTTTTGCTCGGAGGGGAGGCAGGAAATGACAGGATAGGTGGAAGGATCCTGCCAGCAGAAGAGTTGGACAGTTCTGGGAAGGGATCTGTGAAGTGGGAGTGGGGGGCAGAGGTCTGGGGGAGATAAGGGAAGGATCCCAGAATTGTGGACAGTGGGCAGCATGGAGAGCACAGGCCTGGCATGGGGACTGGGAAGAATGACCATGTCCTTCTAAACTCACCACCAGCAGACTAGCCATGCTGGGAAGAATGATGGATTTGTTAGTAAATATCTATTTCTGTGTAAACACACAACCCGATGGCAAAATATTTCCATCAATAACAATCAAAATTGACAGGTGGGCAAAGTAAGAAACATGCTACTTGAGAACGTATCCGACTTCAATCCTATAGGGCTCTTAGCAGCCAGGCTCCATCTCCTTTTGGCCAGACCCAACACCTTCAGGCACTTAATTCACAACCCTGGGTTTGGCAGGCTAACACTTTAACTACTGAGCTATTCTAGCCCCCAAAATGTGGGTTGTGCCTCCTAGGGGGGCACAAAGGAACATTCATGGGGGCACCTCAGGGCCCAAGCCAGCCCACGTGGAGTGCAGGGAAGGAGCTCCATGTAGCCCAACTCTGCCACCAGCTTTTCCCCAACCCAGAGCACAACCTGTGCTCCTGGCTCCCAGCCCAGCTTTACCCCTGTTCATACCTCTCTCCCCAGGAAGCCATAGTGCCACTCCTAACCCTGGTTCTCAACCATGGCTTCAGAGGAGCTGCAGACAGGGATAAGAGGACATAATGTCCCTTATCAGTCAGCTCAGATGAGGTGGATGAGGGGTTAAGGTGATGACCTGCTAATCTAGTGTACTCTGCCTGCATGGATTCAAATCCCATCCACATTGTGCATATTTACTCCTCTACAGACAATCATTTGGTACAATGAGAAACTGACCCAGGCTGCTTCCTGCAAACAGAAACCTTCTCAGCCTTCCCTTGCTGTAAATAAACTATGTGTACAACCCTTCCGCCCAGCGGAGTTGGCAGCAACAAGGGCTGGGTTCAGTACACAGGGGTTCCCTCTCAACAACACAATGCATCACTGGCTTGAGCCCCCACCTAGTGACCTGGGGAAATCCTACACATACCCCTGTGTGCCTCAAAGAGGCAGTACTTCCCCTCCTGCAAGCCAGATTAGTGTGTCAGGAAATCTTTAACACCACAACTAGGGTTCATAAACCCACCCCAAACAAACTGGTCTGTGTCCTCTGCCTTAGGTTTGTGAGTCCAGCAGTCCCAAAGCCCAAAAGTCTCTTGAGTGCAGCAACCCAAAAGTCCCACAGCCCAAAAGCCTCTCTCCTTGGTCAGTGCAGAGTTCAAAAGTTCATCTGCAGAGTTCTACCTCCCAGCGTGGGTGGATTGGGGGGGGAAGGTTAAGGGGCACCTTACATGGTCTGAGGCCAACTGCCCTGCCTCTCTATGGGGTTCTCCTGCAGCACTCACTGCAAGCCACTCTGCCAGCCGTCTCGCCCTCTGCTCCGGGGATTCAGCACTTTGGCTGCTTGTTGAGGAGGCAGAACTTACAAGATGGCAAAGCTCAGAGCCCTGTTACTGGAGTCAGGATGTGATCAGCTCACACCAAGAGGGAGCAACATCCCTCCCTTGGTCTCTGTGCTGGAGCTCCTATCAACTCAGTGTCCTTCCTGGAAGAGAGTTGCAATGGGCTAAATGAATTCAGGGGAGGATTGTTCCTTATGGGTTTTTCTTTGTTCTGCTCTGTAATCTGCTGGTGGAAGCATGGACTCAGGTTGTGACCCTGAGCACAGGGGTTCCTGCACCCTTACTCTGTTCGAGGGATTGAAGAAAGGAACAGCTTCAGAAATTGGATAGAAAGTAGCCTAAGAAATTGTAGTATAAGTGAGAGGCAAAAACTATGATCAACTCCCTGATGGTCTAGTGGTTATGATCTGGCACTTTCACTGCCAAGGCATAGGTTCAATTCCCTGTCAGGGAAGAATGACTTTAGATCAAAAAACCTTCA
>VOCN01038027.1:0-10184 GCA_007922305.1 Dermatemys mawii
ACTGTGCACTGCCAATTTCATTTGCATTAAAAACTTTGCTGCATCATAATATCTGTTTTCTGGTTCTACTTGTTCCTTCCTCCTCCCTAAAAATTCACGTTGGATGAAATTCCTCCCTTTAGCGACAGCAGCGCCGGGCACTTCTCCAGTTGCAATTTTCGAAGCTCTGGAGTGATGGGAGAATACAGCCTTGGGAGTGGTTGTTTGCATTCTGTAGACCTGAGTGCAACGGTGGAGTTTCTTCTTGCATTACTAGTTTTAGCAAAGACTCTTTTCCTGCAAATACTTACACAGAGTTTCACTTTAAGAATGTAAGTTTTTCCTTTGATTTGAAGAAGACCAATCACATGGTTCTCAGTAAGAGTCTGTGTCAGTCTTTGCAGGACTACATGAGGCTTTGCATGAGGCCAGGTTTTTGTAAGGAAAAGAAAAGTGGCCCCCAGATCAGATAGTTAATGCAATATTGACTGCAGACCAAGAGTGATGGATTCTTCCTAATAGTTTGGGTGTGGTACGAGGCTCTTCCCCTCTTCTTTTCCCAAAGTACCATCTTCCTGGCCAAGTCGAAGTTTCAGCCCAGCCGGGTAGCTCTGTGTCACCAGCCCTTGTACGCCACACTCATGGCTGGTGGAGGGTCCACGCATAGGCGACCCATGCCTGCTGATAGTGAGAGGACAGAGTGCGGGCAGCGACCTCAGCACTGTTACTGAACATATTAAGTCCTTGTGAGCATGCTCAGTACAAGCAAAGCAGAATATTGTTGGTGGGAGGACCCTTTCCACTGCCATGCGGCTCTTACCGTGAACCGGCTCCCGCTTCTGGTCTAGTCTGATGGCGGAGTCTCATGGGGAAGAGGAGGGGTAGGGGGCCAGGCCCACATAAAAACTGAACCACGACCCATAGTGATTGCTTTCCCTCCCTCCTCTATTTTATACCAGAGGTCTGCTTGCAGAGCTTGAGTGTGATAAATTCTGTACTGCTCCCAGCTTCAGCCCTTGGGGCAGGGAGTTTGTTTAGAAACAGAGGCCTCAGAAGACTTACAAATTATCTCTAGTCGCCAATAGGACCTACGCAACTGAGTATTACAGCTTTCCTAAACGGGCATCAAGACCATAATAGGGAACTAGATGTAAATAGGATCGCTGACAGTTTTATCCACTAATCTATAGTGAGTCGCAATGTCTATAAACTGGGACATTACTGAAGACAGCTTGTAGGTGATTGCAATGATTTTAATGTACTGTAATTCATGAGAATGTAATTATGTAGTTCATGACAATTTAATCATTAGATTATGAAAGAAGTGTATAAATATGCTGAAAGCAGCCTATCCCCAAAACTGGCCGCCCTCCCCAAATGTGCATCGCTATTTCAAAAGAACCCACTGGAGGAAACAAAAGTCAGTGCCCATGCTTGACATTCTCTTTGCATTAACTTTGCAGTGCTGGAGATGAGCTGACAAACTCGAGGGCAATGGGGCAGAAATAGTTCAGCTTCCTGTTAAGAGTTTGGATTTCATTTCATTTGTAACCCTTCTGCCTGTCAGAACTGGCAGCAACAAGGGCCGGGTTCAGTATCTAGGGGTTCTGTTCCAATAACACAATGCAAAACTGGCTCAAGCCCCCACCCAGTGACCTGGGATAACCACATACCACCCCTCTGGGCACCTCTAAGAGGCAATACTTCCCTTCTTGCAACCACAGAGTCTGAGTGTACCAAAAGTCTTTTCATAACAGAGAGAAACAATGCGGCATTATATTGGGGATATACTGCAAACAGGATTCATAAAACAAACCTTCTACATCCCAAGGAAAACCCCAAACACCTCATCGTTCCACCCCACCAGTCTTCAGCAACCAACCTCGGCCCAGTGACGAGTCAGCTGGGCGATGTTTTAAATGTAATAAGCTGGGCATATTAAGGTCAACTGCCCCAAGAACACCAACCGAACACTGTGCATTACCCCGAAGTCACACCCAAGGTCCGTAGGCCCAGATACCTCCCAGATACCCTCAGAGCAAAGGGAAACTGCGAGAGTGGACAGAAAGAAGGTTACAGCGTGGAGGGACACTAGAGCTCAGATGTCACTTATCCACCAATCCTTAGTGGACCCCAAGTTAATCAACCCAGAGGTTAAAGTGACAATTCAACCCTTCAAGTCAGACTCTTTCGACTTACCTACAGCCAAGTTACCTGTCCTGTACAAGGGCTGGTTAGGAATGTGGACTTTTGCAGTCTATGATGATTATCCCATTCCCATGCTGCTGGGGGATGATCTAGCCAATCATGTGAAGCTAGCCAAGAGGGTGGGAATGGTCACCCGCAGCCAGGCTAAGCAAGCTTGCACCCCTATCCCTGTTCATGAGCCTTCCACTAGGGGGCCAACTGGGTTACCAGAGACCCCGATGACGATGGTGAAGCCGGATTCCCTTCCAACAACTAAAACAGCCGTGAAGGATCCAGTCCCAGAGACCCAGCCAAAGCCAGTCCCCGGACTGGAACTGGCAAAGCAACCAACATCTGAACCATTGCCAGCACTGAGCCCAGTGCTTGCAACCCCGTCTACCACTCCAACCCCAGAGATCAACCTCGAGCCAGCACTGACAACAGCAGCTACACTAACCCAAGAGGCTCAGCCAAAGTCTGAAATGCAACACGGTGCACCAGCGAAAAGCGGTCCACCACCAATGGAAAGAACCCCATCACCTACATCACTTCCCAAGAAACCCAATCCAAGTCCACAACCCAGTGAGGAACTGATGTCTCCAGCATCAAGAGAACAGTTCCAGGCCAAACAGGAAGGAGATGAAAGACTCCAGAAAGCTTGGACGGCGGCACGGAGCAACCCACCGCCTCTCAGCTCTACCAATCGATCCCGGTTTGTAGTCAAAAAAGAACTTTTATACAAGGAAACTCTTTCTGGGGGACACCAGGAAAACTGGCAGCCTCAGAGATAGTTGGTAGTTCCAGCTAAGTACCAAGTAAAGCTCCTGAGCTTAAAGCGCACGATCACCCTAGTGGTCATGCCGGAGTGAACAGAACCAAGGACCGTGTGGGGAAGTCATTCCACAGGGAGGGAATGGGCAAAAATATTGCTCATTATGTGCGGTCTTGTAAGGTGTACCAAAAAGTGGGAAAATCCCAAGACCAGGTAAAAGCCCCTCTCCAGCCACTCCCCATAACTGAGGTTCCATTTCAGCAAGTAGATGTGGATATTCTGGGTCCTTTCCCAAAAAAGACACCCAGAGGAAAGCAGTACATACTAACTTTCATGGATTTCGCTACCCGACAGCCAGAAGCAGTAGCTCTAAGCAATGCCAGGGCTAAAACTGTGTGCCAGGCCTTAACAGACATTTTTGCCAGGGTGGGTTGGCCCTCCGACATCCTTACAGGTTCTGGAACCAATTTCCTGGCAGGGACCATGAAAAGCCTGTGGGAAGCTCATGGGGTGAACCACTTGGTTGCCAACCCTTACCACCATCAAACAAATGGCCCGGTGGAAAAGTTTAATGGAACTTTGGGGGCCATGATACGGAAATTCGTAAATGAGCACTCCAATGATTGGGACCTAGTGTTACAGCAGTTGCTCTTTGCCTACAGGGCTGTGCCACATCCCAGTTTAGGGTTCTTCCCCTTGGAACTTGTGTATGGCCGTGAGGTTAAAGGGCCATTACAGTTGGTAAAACAGCAATGGGAGGGGTTTACATCTCCTCCAGGAACTAACATACTGGACTTTGTAACCAACCTACAAAACACCCTCTGAACCTCTTTAGCCCTTGCTAAAAAAGACCTGAAGGATGCTCAGGCAGAGCAAAAGGCCTGGTATGATAAACATGCCAAAAAATGTTTCTTTAAAGTAGGGGACCAGGTGATGGTCTTGAAGGCGTTTCAAGCCCATAAGATGAAAGCATCATGGGAAGGACCCTTTATGGTGAAGGAGCGCCTGGGAGCGGTTAACTACCTCATAGCATTCCCTAACTCAACCCTAAAGCCTAAAGTGTACCATGTTAATTCTCTAAAGCTTTTTTATTCCAGAGAATTAAGTTTGTCAGTTTATGCCCAGGGAGGAGATGATGCTGAGTGGCCTGAAGATGTCTACTATGAAGGAAACAGTGACAATGGCATGGAAGAGGTAAACTTCTCAATGACCCTCGGACGCATGCAGCACCAGCAAATCAAGAAGCTGTGCACTAGCTTCGTGCCACTATTCTCAACCACCCCAGGACGGATTGAATGGGCATACCACTCCATTGACACAGGTAACGCCCACCCAGTTAGAGCCCAACCTTACCGGGTGGCTCCTCAAGGCAAAGCTGCTATAGAATGGAAAATCCAGGATATGCTACAGATGGGTATAATCCGCCCTTCTCGCAGTGCATGGGCATCTCCAGTGGTTCTGGTCCCCAAACCAGATGGGGAAATACGCTTTTGCGTGGACTACCATAAGCTAAATGCAGTAACTTGCCCAGACAACTATCCAATGCCTTGCACAGATGAGCTGTTGAAGAAACTGGGATGGGCCCAGTTCATCTCCACCTTAAACTTAACCAAGGGGTACTGGCAAGTACCGTTAAAAGAATCTGCCAAGGAAAAGTCAGCCTTCATTACTTATGCAGGGCTGTATAAGTTTAATGTGCTCCCTTTCCAGCTACGAAATGCACCTGCTACATTCCAAAGACTTGTAGACAGTCTCCTAGTGGGATTGGGAGAATCTGCAGTTGTCTACCTTGATGATGTGGCCATATTTTCTGACTCCTGGGCAGAGCACCTAGAACACCTCCAAAAAGTCTTTGAGCATATACAAGAGGCAGAACTAACTATTAAGACTAAAATGTGTCAGATAGGCCTCAACAGAGTGACTTATCTTGGACACCAAGTGGGTCAAGGAACTATCAATCCTCTACAGGCCAAGGTGGATGCTATCCAAAAGTGGCCTGTCCCAAAGTCCAAGAAACAGGTCCAATCCTTCTTAGGCTTGGCCAGATATTACAGGCGATTTGTACCACACTACACCCAAATCGCCGCCCCACTGACTGACCTAACTTGAAAGAACCAGCCAAGTGCAGTCCAGTGGACTGAGCAGTGTCTAGAGGCTTTTAACCAGCTTAAAGTGACATTCATGTCTAACTCTGTGCTGAAGGTCCCAAACTTTGACCAACCATTCCTAGTAACCACAGATGCCTCCGAGCGTGGAGTGGAAGCAGTTTTAATGCAGAAACGACCTGATCAACAATTGCACCCTGTCGTGTTTCTCAGCAAGAAGCTGTCTGAGAGGGAGAGCCACTGGTCAGTTCCCGAAAAGGAATGTTACGCCATTGTGTATGCTCTGGAAAAGCTACACCCATACGTTTGGGGACAACGGTTCCACCTACAAACCGACCATGCTGCGCTAAAGTGGCTTCATGGCGTCACCGACAAGAACGAAAAACTTCTTCGGTGGAGTTTAGCTCTCCAAGATTTTAATTTTCACATACAACACATTCCAGGAACATCTAATAAAGTGGCTAATGCACTTTCCCGGGAAAGTTTCCCAGAATCAATAGGTTAAAATTGTCCTTGAAATAATGGACCTATTGTTAGTTTCATTGTAACCAGTAGTATGTTTAGAGGTGCATGTGTTTAATTAATTCTGTTTTTCCCTAAAGCTCCAGGAAAAAATCGCATCCAGTAACTTTCCGACACCGGTTGCGATTTGGGGGGCATGTCATAAGTATAAAGTAGCCTAAAATTAGTGTTTACCTGTAAGGGGTTAAGCTAAAAGTAACCTGAGAAGTGGACAACTGACCAATAGGAAATACCTCAGGAGACAAAGGATTCTGGTTTCATTTTCCCTCTCCGGAGTCTCTCTCTATTCAACTCGGCTACGGGATAAATCACAGCTATTTCTTTCACTGTAACTATAAGCTTTTTATCAAGTAAGGTAGTCAGTAAGTTTACCTTTTTATCACTTGGAGGGTTCTCAGTGGAGAGTGTTGGCTGGGTGCTTCTTAATATTGTAAGATTCAGCAGAGATATCAACAGTGGGAGAAAGTTGCCTCGGGGGAGAGGTTTGGTTTCTGAATCCTTTTGTTGATTATGGTAGATGCTGTTCTATTGATGATTATAAGGGATTTATTCCTTTCTTTTTTTCTTTTATTAAAATCTTTCTTTTAAGAATCTAACTGCTTGTTTTCCATTGTGTAAGATCCTGGTTTTGGATCGGGCACATCTCGCAGGTTCAGGCGAGGCTTTTCTCTCAAGCTTCCCAGGGAGGGAATAAGTTTGTGGGATTTGTGGAAAGAGAAAGAGGGGCTTCAAGTGGCCCATGTCCAATAGTTTTTTAAGACGTTCTCACTTGATGGTGGCAGCATATCAGTTCCAGACACAGAAGAAGTTGTGTTATGGGGAACAACAGTTTACCCCAAGCTGGTAAAATAAGTTTGGAGGGCTATTTCCTTTTTTCATGCAGTTCCCTACCTCTGCACCCTAGAGTTCGGAGTGGGGAGGCAATCCTGACACTTCCTCTGAAAACTGTATGGGCCAGCTACGTTCCTGGGATCATTCTACTGACTTCACTGATGCTGCAGTGGGATATTTGGAAGCCTTGAATGGGAACTGTCCAAAGTAGTTCAGGAGCAGTGGTGAGTATGGGGTGAGTAATCACTATGACTAAGTTTTATTGCTCAATCTGACACTTGCTCGCTGTGTAACCTTCACCTCAATGTGCTTGTTCACCTCCACATAAACCAGATCTCACAGTGATATTATGCTCCATGATCAGAGGCCTCCTCAAATCAAAGACTTCAAAGCACTGTAGGCTTATTAAAGTTGTGAGTGTGTCCACACAGGATTGTATTACTTTAATAGTAGATTTTTTGTGGGATTAGGAGCCCCCAAATTATGGATTAGGGTTAAAGAGTTCTCACAATAATTTTTTGGCGTCCTTTGACAAACCCGTCTCTCTGCACCTGCCTCGCACAGCTCTTCACTGGGAGCCTGTCATGGGGGTTGGGAAGCGGGGAAGAGCGGGGCACTGGACTGGTGACCACATGATGCAGCTGCCTCCCCTGACAAGGGCTGCCTCCCATGCCACGCATACGGGCACCACAGGTCTCCAGACGTGGTCTCCGGAGCCCCCGAGGAGGCTGCAGGACTCCTACTGGTGATGCAATGGCAAACACCAAAGAGGGACGTATATTCTGTCTTTGGTAACAGTACTCAGCAGCAACAAGTGGGCGTTGCCAGAAGGGGCTGCTGCTTTGCACCCCTTTATCCCTGTCCCTGCTTTCGAGGCTGATGCAGCTGCAAGAAAAACTGCTGGTGTCCTCATTTGGGAAACACTGGATTAAATGAACTTTACAAATCTGTGTTAAGGTTTCTGATGTCACGCCAATAGTCAGTGGATGATTCCCAGCCTCCCAATTTGGGGCTTTTGATTTTAATTAAAAAATTCTTTACATTTCCCTTTGCTTTGCAAACATTCCTTTACAAAGCCCAAGAAGCAGATTCTGAGCCACTGGATGTCAGAAGTGTTCCCTAGACTTTAGAGACATTCCCAACAAGTGCCAAACTACATAGAACAAAAATCAAAGAGCCCCAATTTCAAAGGTTGGATCAATCCTCAACTAAGTCATCCAAACCAGGGCTTTGTCAAGTCTCATCTTAAAAATCTCTAAGGAAGGAGATTCCAAGAATGTGTCATGTTCATCTCTCCTGGGTTTCTTGCTGGGCTCACTCAGCTGCATTGTCTCACAAGACATCCTTTTCTTGGCTGCTCATGGATGGAGAGATGGTTTCTGGTAGGGAAGAGGTTCCAAGACTAAACTCAAAGTCTTTCTGAAAAAGAGCACTGCTTCCTTTCACTCTGAGCCATTTCCCCTCCTCCCCCTTGACCCATGAGCAAATCTGCTCTAGGTAGCCCTTGGAGACAGCATCATTGGTGACCCAAGTAGAGTTCCAATGTTTTACTCACCATAGGGTTTCACCCCTGAGCACAGGACCATCAGAAAGGCCCATGCTCCACTTAAGTCCTTGCTAAGACAGAGTTTGAAAGTTTAAAATAGGGAAAATGGCTTCCTGCTTCCTGGCAGGTTTAGAATGAATTTGCCCTATGCCTATAATAATGACCAGCATGAATTGATAGGACCAATCTCAATTACTTTCATGACACCCACTTTTGCTACTGATGCCTCTCAGAATCACCTTGACATTCATTCTCATTGCGGCACCAATAATGTCATTGCAATGACCGGAGAAATGTAACTGGCCTAAATAACTTTAAGATGAAAGACAGCTGAAAAGTGCAACTGCATGTCATGCCCTCTGATGCTGAGATTAGTTCACTAATCACCAATGCTGAGGAAAACAGCTCCATCCAAAATAGGATTTACAAAGGCAATCAAGTTTGTTTGCTAACTAAGTAGGGCCCACTCAAGAAACAGCATCGGAGATCCTCCAGGCAGTCCTAGGAACGGTATAAAAGTGCTCACAACTAAAGGCTCTTCTAAACACTTCTCCGGACTTCATCTCCTCAGTGAACTGTACTCACTCTGTACACTCTGTACTCACTCTGATTTTTATCAGGGATCAGGGCATTCTTCCATAACTATCCTTATTCATGTATAGGCGCTGGTGGATTTATGATCTGAAGCTAAAGGAGGAACTTTAAAATTAACATATGCAATTGGGAAACATATTTCCTATTAAGTGGAAAAAGAATTAGGGCATTTAAATCTTCTCAGTAACTTTAGAAAGTCCCTTAATCATTTTTCACTTAGATGGATTAGGAAGAAACTTTTCCAGGTTAATGCAGAGAGGGACAATTTGGTGCTCTTCTACATTATTCTAAAGCAGTGTAACTCCTCACTATTAGAGACGAGAATGGATGAAGTTGACAAATGATATGTTCCAGTTGAGCATTTCCTATATTCCCCTGAGCAGATATACCCATTGAAGGTGCTTCTCTTCAAGACAGTGTACTTTCATATCACTTCATGTTAGTGGACCTGAACCCAATTTACCCCAGCTGAGGAGTTTATCTTTAGTGATTTGTTAGAAGAATAGCAAAGTTTCTGTTTATTCATCAGCAAGTTTTGGTGACACCCAAAGTTTTGAGAACCAAAGAGTCACACTTTGATACTGGACACAACTGGTTTACATCCAAGGGTTAACTTCTGAAATGAAAAAACGTGATTATCATGATCCCAACCACGTTCACTTTGAGAAATGTTTAAAATGGTTCCAGAATCACAGGTGTCCATCATACAAAAATAGTGACACTTATTCTAATCGGTGTGTTTCAGACAAAGTCATTGAGAGAGGTTAAAGGGGCCGTTTGGGAGGGAAGCTTACTGCCAGTGGACAAGAGGCGTAGAAAGGGAAAATAGGAGCAAATACATCCCCACTTCTCCTCTCTCTCTCGGGCCCCATGTAGACCTCACTACAATTGTAACTGAGCATTGAAGCCTTTCTTCCACTAGCACTTGTATCTACTCTTTACTCTGGTCACTTCTGTGTGTTTCAGGGTTACCTCCATCCCAGAACGATGACTTTCTCCAGCCTGTGCTATCCAGAATGTTGAGTGGCCCAGCCCAGTCCAGTTTCTGGCAGCTGCAACGAGCCGTGTGTTAGGCAGTGCCCTGACTCTGAAGTGCTGATCCAACCCTCCACGGTGGCTGTGACTCTTCCCGGACCAATTCTCAGCACCTTCCCTCAGCAGAGTGAAGTGGCAGCCGTAGGAGCACCTGTGGTCGGAGCCGGTTTTGGAGGCTCATTCGGTTTGGGGGGATTGTACGGCTACGGAGGCCGTTATGGAGGGTTATACGGTTTAGGGAGATTAGGTGGTTACGGGGGCCTTTACGGTTATGGGGGATTATTGGGCCATGGGGGATACTGGGGTTACCCAGGCCTTTATGGTTACAGGGGATTATGGGGACATGGGGGATACTGCGGTTACCCAGGCGTTTATGGTTACGGGGGATTATGGAGATACGGGGGATATGGCCGTAGGTATCTTGGTGGATATTGTGGGGTGTGTTAAACCCAGCTGGGATATGCATAGAAGAAGGAAGAACCAGCAAATGACCACCAAGATACAGATTCACCCCTGATGTTTTGGGCCTGGCTTTCAGAAGTGCTGTGCAAACATGGCTCCAGGTGAACTCAGTGGGAGCTGTGTGTGCTCAGCACCTTGGTCTGGTAGCCAT
>VOCN01038061.1:0-11080 GCA_007922305.1 Dermatemys mawii
TTCTTGGGAGCTGTGAAATAAGGCAGAAGTTGTATGGTTATACATGCAAGGAAAGTGCCACATTTTATCATCTCAGTCATGCAAATTTCTTCTACAAATAATCACAGCATAAATGTTCAAAAGTGTCACCCACATTCCCTTTTTGCAGTGCAAATTGTTCAGTACTTGGACACAGATATTGTAAGATACAATTTGAACCCACAAAAGAGAAAGGCTGTCTGATCTGAATATCTATATCCCAGGTTTTACATCCCAGGATGTCCACTTGATGGTTGCAAACTGTTTCCTGATCTGTTTAGTTGGAACGATCCAGGAACGATCATCTGCCTTTCCTATCACTAAAGTTCATAGGGGCAATTTCTTATGGGAGGACTGAAGTCCCGGTCAACAATCCCACTATTCTTACACAGACATATAACCAGAAATATTTGACCTGACCAGGGTGAGCTATCTCACATCCACCTTGCACCCCCATTTTCTCAGCTACTACTTGGGCTCGCCCATGGTAGCAACGTAGAATCTAAGACTCCAAAAGAGAAGCATACAGTGTTGGCTACTAACCTTAATGCTCAAGCACGTAAAGTGCAATACTGATTGTTCTCATATGTTTGAAAGTGACTTACCGCACTTATACGTAGGACAGCATTTGTCAGTGGCAATATTGGAAACAAGTTCGTAACCCAGTTTACATTTAGGAGGGATGGTTGTGCAAAAGCTCGCATTGCATCCTGCAAAGGGAAAAAGCCAAGAGAAATGTAAAATAATAGCTCCAGAGAGAAATATGCCACTTGGCTGGGCTCAGGCCAAGCACTGAGCTGGCCTGGGTTTCACAGATTAATCTCAATTAATTTAACACAAATGAATAATGCAACTGTTATTGCAAAAGAAAGTTTGATGGGCAGCGGAGTGCTGTAAATGAAGCAAAAGGGGAACTTACTGCAGGAAGTTATGCTGCAGCAGATGTTTTCAGGATTGACTTCAGTGACCTCGTAAAAGCCTTCATCAGTGCAGTTTGGTTTATTCTTTTGCTCTGAACATTTGAGGGGCTCACAGATAATGCCACTTCCACCCTCCAGGCAAATGCATGTCTTACAGTCAAACTCAAAAATTTCTCCAAACTGTCATTAGAGAAAGAGAAGAACACAACTGAATGAATAGTTAGTGAATAGAAAAAAACATAAATCTGTTGTTTTCAATGGGCTGTGCTCTGTAAGTGTGAGCATGTGTATACGTACGTGTTAGAAGGGAGCAGAGTGGAATTATAAATTAACTATTTTGTAGTCTGGAAACTGATTATCAGGAGCTGCCTAAAGACAATATCTCCCACTAATGTATAACTCAAGCTGAGATAAATATAAATCAAGGATTTTCAAAATTCCACTCACCTACCGAATAAGTGTATGGATGAAAACCTGGGAGTCTATACAAAACAGGACGGGTATGGAGGAGACACAAAATACTTGCAATGGAAAAGCAAATGTGTAACGTACCTTTCTTGGTTTATTATCTGGTCCAACACACCCTGAGAACAGAGCAAAATAAATCTCCATTACCACTGATGTGATGACAGACAGCCAGATTCAGAACTATATTGTATACATGACGGGCAACAACAAAAAGGAAATGCACATGCATTTAAATATGGTAACACAACCTACCACAGGTTTTTACACAGACATCCACACCTTCACCATAAGCCATTGTTCCATCAGGACAGAAGCAACCTTCCACATGACTGGTTTGGTTTAGTGCAACTTGGCTGTACAAGACAAAAAAGACCACCGTTATCATCAACGACACACAGTGGAAAGTTGGCCAAATATACTTTATCCAGAAATATATGGGCAAAAGAAACTGCATATGTGAAATTTACAGATTGTAATCATCCTGATTGTAATCTTATTTTATTCCACTATACAATGTTTGATTCAGCTGTATGAGAGGATACCAGGGCAGATACAATGATAACCAGTTAAAGGCTGTCTCAAAGATTTCTATTTTAAATCAAGATTGTTAAATTGTATACTCCTCGCTTCTCTGTGGATTATCTATCAGTGGGTAGTTGCATGTGCCCTGACTGTCAGGAATGTAACTATTTACCTTGACTTGCAGGTCACCTCTTCAACAGGACCACATGCTTTGTATACTTTGTGCGATGGGCAAGTAAGAGCTTGAATGGAAGAAATACAGAGAAAGAAATATTTCAGCAGGACCATCATAAGCAGGCCCAGCAAGTGTACACCTTTGGCAATCTTCAGACAAACATTGGAAACTAATAGATTTAAAAATATGTCAGACTCGTTCAATAACATTGAAGGTCTGACTGAGAACCATAAAGACCAAGAAACTCAGACTTAAGAGGGAAAAATCCATCCATGACCCCTCCTGCAAGCACACAGGTATTGCAGGGTCTCTGGGTGGTAGGTGATTTTACATTAAGTAGCATATGCAAAGCAACATCCCATCCTGTTGTGCCAGGGTAAGCACAGGATTAGACCTTCTGTATACAAATACTTTGTTTGCTAGGGTTTCTTAGAGCCACACATTTGAAGATGGCAATGCTCCCGCACTGCACCAAAAAAAATATTGGTGTCCTCTTAAATATGTAGATGAACCCAGTGTGCCTGCAAAATCGGGATACTGTGCACACAGGCATTTGCTCAAACAGATGTCACATACATTTTTACAGGCTCATCTATTTCCCCCACCTTTGAAATCTGGCCTGTAAAATTATTTCAATAAAGCTTTTGGGGTTTATTACAGTCATTAGCAACTTTGAGAGCCAAGTAACTGATTAACAGGAAGACAATTGAAATAGTCCCTACAACTAATACTTCAAGTTAAATGGCAGAAAAATGTCTCTACTTACGGCAGACCCCACGGGTTTGTCCTCTCCAGTCAACACAGACATGCTGGTCAGCACAGAGGGAAGCGTAGCTTTGTAAACTTGCACACTCCAATTTAGAGGTGGGAAGAGCACAGCTGTCAAAAATGCAGGCTGCATAGAAGTGGTCAGGGTTGACAAAGGGATGGCATGCTTTGAATGGGCTAGAAGCAGAAACATGTATCATTATGAGTCACTGACTGATCTGTGCTCAGTTTAATGTGCTGTATGCCATGTTTTAGCATGATGCTTTACAGGGAGATTTGAACAGGACTCATCAATGACAGATAAACATTTCGCTGGAGTGCAGCCTTCCAACACACTTAGACATTAATCTTTTAGACTATCCACCCACTTCTCTCTCTCCAAAATACTGCTTCCCACCTAATAGCTGGAAGAATATAATTGAGCGTAACGATGAATTAGAGTTGTGCATAAGACTTGGTTGGAAATTTCCTCTTTTTGAAGCCACATCCTGAAACTCAAGTACAAGTTGTCTTTGGGATCTTCAGGGAACCTATGTCTACTGCTTAGAGAGCATGGTAGATGAACAAAGTGGAAAGGGCTGGAGAAGGCCAAAGGAGCCCTGAAGAGTATGAGAAGGCCAAAGAATCATTAAAGAAGGCTGAAAGGCAGAGAGCAAATTGCGAAGATTAAAGCAGTTTAGGAGGGAAGCTAGAGAGAATGGAAGAAATGGGAAAGGAAGAGAGAAAAGGAGAAGAAGCAGCTGCAAGAGATGATGAAGCAACAGCAAATATTTGTATTTCAGATAACCACTGAATTCCAAAATTAAAGGTCTGTACACACTTCTAGTATATTTACCCTTCTGTAATGAGCTTGCAGAGATCAGATGGTTTGCAGGGTGGTGGGGTGACAGGAGGTGTTTCTGTAGCATTTAGGGATGGAGAACACTGTGGCTTTTCAGGGTCATTAATCACCCAATGATCTGCCATGGTTTCACAGTTATCTATGATCTTTCCACCAGGTAACATGCAGTCATCTGCTGTGTTGTTGGTACAAGTGCCTAAAATTGACAAGAGGAAGAAGAATTCATACACAAATCTTCATTGTATTTCCATCCATCACAGAGAACCAGCAACACATCTTTCTTACTGCTAGAGCGTACATTTAACTTTTTGTATTTCATTCTAAAAGTAAAAAATAGATCCTCACCACATTGTCCTTGGGTGTTGTTGCCAAACTTCTGGTAGGGCAATCTAACTGAGAAAGCCAGTCCATTGTAGGTGACATTTACCCCAAGTCTAGAAATTTCCAGTACATGACTTATGCCTGACTTAAAGACTCTCACGCCATATTTTTCGTAAGGTATAGCCACTTGCTGATTGTTTACCGTCACCTAATGTTTAAAGAAAAATGGAGAAGAGACATACATATTGTATGATGTTCATAAAAACAATCTATCGATCATTAATTTACATCGGAAATACAATGTAAAGGAAAGTAATGTTGTGTTTATGTCTCAAATCTTCCTTGCTTTCTGTTTCTAATGAGCTGTATGATTTTGCGAATGCGACTGAAATGTTGAACTCTTTCTCTCTAAGACCCAATGAAGGGTTACATCAGCCTGGGGATACATTTGCAGAATTTTGGAGAAATGAGGATGTAATTTAGAATGCAACCTCTGTTAAGTGTAATAGGAGATGCATGCTAAATTTTCACTTCGCCTGAGCTGAAATTTTCTCTCTCTCACCGAAATGCTCCAAAGAAAGGGAAGCCTTTAATCTACATTTGTATAAAAATGGAATTGAATGAAATATGAGAAAAAAATTGTATTTGCTAGTTCAGAATCAGATAAAGGGCCTAGTGCATCAGTTCTCAAACTATGGGGTGGGCTTCCCAAGGGAGATGCAGCAATATGTCAAGGGAGGTCTGTGGGGAGCGGGGATGCTGTTTCTTTTTTAAAATCTTGGGCTGTCAACCCTAGGTGGCTGGGGTTTTGTGGTAGAACTGTGCACACCTGGGAGGTGAGGATAAAGGAACAGCCAGAGCCCCACCGCCCAGGCTCAGGCTTCCCCGCCCCCACCAATCCCTCATTGGGAAGGCGCTCATGCTCAGGCTCTCCCCTCCATCCATGGAGGTAGTGTGGCTCAGGCTTTCAGCCTTGGGACATCAGGGCTGTGGCTGTAAGCCCCAAGATGGCAGCAGCAGTGCAGAAGTAAGGCTGGCAATGGGGTGCTAAGTCTGTGGTGAAAAGTGATAACAAATATCACTTTTCACATTGCCTTCCTTATTTCTGCACTGCTGCACCCTACTTGTAAGTCGTCTGTGAAAAGTGATATTAATGAAAATCACTTTTCATATTGCCACTCTGACTTCTGTGCTGATGCAGTGGTGCCTTTAGAGCTGGGTGCCAGACCAGCAGCTGCTACTGTCCACTCTACTTCAGAGCTGGGTGGCAGTACATGTACTTGTGGGGAGGGTGCGTAAATAACTACAGACACAAAGAAGCTGGAGCCCAATCAAATAAGTGAGAGAACCACTGGCCTAGTGCATCCCCCTTAAGCTCATCTAGGACTGATAAGTTTTGTTCAGTCCCAGAAGGCAATGGGGAATTTAACCATACGTTGTAGTCTTGCAACACTTTACCTGTAGCTGCATCTAGGGTGACCAGACAGCAAATGTGAAGAATTGGGATGGGGGTGGGGAGGGATTGGAACCAATATAAGAAAAAGATCCAAAAACTGGGGCTGTCCCTGTAAAATCGGGGCATCTGGTCACCCTCGTTGGACCTCTAAAATTCCACACCTTAATAGTCTAAAACTTAGCAGAGAGCTGCTGATGGAAAATAAGGAGGTAAAGAATTCTAAAAGTACGTACTTCCAACACATTTTGAAGAAAACAGTTTATATTACATGCCATAGCCTAATCCTTGGAAAACAGGGGCTAAACAGTGACATAAAACGGATGACAGACCTTCTCTTGAAAAATAAAAAATGGAATCATTTTAACCCATCTTGAGGTGTGACTACTATCACCAAGCCATTGGCCTGTTGAGGATGTCTTTTAGAAACATTTTGGTCTACCACTTTGATTCCCATCTGTAATTCAAATGTGCCCTCTTGTTCAAACCCCAAAATGATCCAATGCCCTCCCTCAATCCTGCTCTACAGGGACAATGGGATGATCCTTGCTCTTTGGAAACCATTTGATATACTGTAACATTTATTTCTTTAGGCTATCTACATTAAAATCCTTAAAAGTCATAATACAATATTCCATTTTATGTTGTCAGCTAAAATGGATTTTTCCAATAATCCATGTTTTTAAGGGTCAGGGGATTGTAAAGATCTGAGTTTAGAAATGAGATGAGGGAGATGATCTCCTTCTATATGCAGATGAAGTAGTGTTCCTATAAAACTCGGTCAAAGCAACATGCAGAACAATTATCCCATTTTCCTAACATTGTTGCCACCAAAGTTATCAGGTTTGAGTGCCACTAGCAAATAAAGATGTGAATATGATTAAATGAGGGTAAGGGTAGCTGAGCACATACATTTGATTTATTCATCACTTTCCAATACCTGTACTTTGAGAGGAATCATTGTGATAGTCTTTATGTGCACTTCCTGGGTCTCGTGTCTGACGATCAGTGTGCGTGGACAGGACACTCTGTCCTGTGCAATGCAGTGATAGTTGTCAATGTAGACCCCAAAGTTGTCAATCTTTTTGTTAATCTCTTCCACCAGGACATATGTACAGTTCCCTTGATAGCTATAGTAGAGTCCATCAAATGTCACATAATGTGGGTCTCCCCAGCCAGTGCAATAGCCTACCAAGAGATTGAGAGTTAGTTTAGCTGTATATGGTAACAAACAGAAGCAGAGGTGGACTATGAATAAAGTCTTTAGTGAGTGGAAGACCAATTTACCCTACTAGCATTGGAATCAAATAGGAATGAGAGAACCTGAATGAAGTGAACTATAGATAAGTAAAGAGAATTAATCTAAGACCTCAGTTGGACCCAAACTGGAACATTTTTCATATTTAAAGAAGCTGGACTTCTTTCTTTCTTTCTTTCTCTTTCTTTCTTTCTTTCCATTTTCTGGATCTCCAGATTTCAGATAGGAGGTCAAACATTCTCTGAAAAAGGCTGCTGTTCTGCTATTTCCTACCAAACTGAAATCAGTAAGTGCCATTAATCTCATAAGTAGGCCTGTGTTTATGAGAGTTCCAGCCCAGTTTCTGGATCAAAGAGTTCAAGATAATTTCAAACAGCTGACTCAGGATCCAAACTTAGCAGCTTAGACTCATATTTAATGTAATCATATAGGGCAGAGGTGGGCAAACTATGGCCCGCGGGCCACATCCAGCCCGCGAGACCGTCCCATCTGGCCCGTGGAGGCTGCCCCTGGCCCCTCCCCAGGAACTGCGCAGCGCAGGCACCGCTGAGGGGCCAGGACTGCACACCCTCCACTCCTCCGGAGCCATGCGGGCAGCATTCTGGGAGTTGGGGCTGCATGCTTCCCCCGACCCCGGAGCCACCCCACGCGGGGAGCTCTGGGATCCAAGGCTGCATGCTGGCCCCTCCCCTGGAGCTGCGCCGGGAGCGCCCAGGGGGCTGGGGCTGTGCGCTCACCCCTCCCCCGGAGCCGCGCGGAGAGTGCCCCAGGGGAAGGGCTGCGCGCTCACCCCTCCTCCAGAGCCACGCGGGGAGCACCCTGGGGGCCGGGGCCGCGTGCTGGCCTCTACCCCGGAGCCACACCATAGAGGCAGAGTTCTGGGGGCCCAAGCTGTGCACTTGTCCCCTACCCCGGAGCCACCCTGCACGGGCAGAGCTCTGGGGCCAGGGGCTGCATGCTCCCCTCCCCCAGCAGCTATGGTAAGATGGGGAATGGGGTGGGCTCCAGGGTGAGGGTTGGGGGGGTTGGAGGGGGCAGGCAGTCAGGGAGCAGGGTGGGTTGGATGGGGGTGGGGTTCTGGGGTGGTGTTTAGGGGGTGGGAAGGTGGATAGGGGTTGAGGCAGTCAGGGGACAGGGAGGAGCGGAACTGGGTAGGGGGTGGGGTCCTAGGGGGTAGTTAGGGGTCTGTGGAAGGGGGAGACAGGGGACGATGTTGGGGGGGTTGATGGATGGGTCAGGGATTCTCAGGGGGCAGTCAGGGGTGGGAAGTGGGAGGGGACTGGATTGGGGGCGGGGCCTTCCCTACCTGGCCCTCGATATAATTTCGCAAACCTGGTGTGGCCCTCAGGCCAAAAAGTTTGCCCACCCCTGATATAGGGCCATGGTCCACCACTTTTCTCCTGCCATGTAGTACCTTTCGCCAAATTATTTTGATGGGACAGCTTGTGTAGTGAACTACCAGTCAACATGAGTAACTAAGCGGTAGAATCAGGTCTGTGCAGATTATATAATAAAGAAAAAATTGCCAGAGCCAAACAATTTGAAGAACAAAATATGAATGCATTTTTCATTGTTAACCTTAATTTATATCAAGGGTTCATACATATTAATTTGTAATTGAATAATTCAAATAATTTAATAAAAAGATAAAATGAACGACTGAAGAATAAAGAATTTCATGAAACATTTTTAAAAGCAAATGTTATGGCAGAACTTGGGGGGGGACCCAGGACTAAGCTAGCAAGTGCTACTACAGTTAAGACTGAATTGCATTGCTAGGGATACGAGGGGCTAAACTTGCACAGCACCTGCCCTCACTACAAATATTGTAGCTCTTAAAACTATTATTGGTCCATCAGAGATAAAAATGTCCCTCAAACTATATACTCACAGTCACACTCCCAGTGCCAACAGCATTCACCCTGCACCAGCACAGGAGCGAGCCCATTGCTACATTGGGGCTTAGGGGGAAGTTCACATTGTTTCGTAACCAGCTGCCATGTATTGTTGGAAACGCATTTTAACTCGGTGCAGTTACATGGCCAGTAGCTTTCACCTGGCTGGATTTAAGACAGAAGGGTGGGAGGTGAGATCTACTATGAAGCAATCACACTAATAAAGAACAACATGGATTTCTGGATATTTTACACAGCTTTATATTGCCAACATCTGTATCCTAAACAAATATTTGTAAGTGAGAATAAAGTACCGCATTTAACACTGTCTGTAAAATGAGATTGCTGCATTGATAATTATTGCCTGTAAAGGATTATTATGAGCACAATGCCAGTCACCAAGGTTTTATTCTGGTTTCTCTTCCCTGGGTCACAGTGTAAAATGGCAACTGCACCGGAGATATTAACTATTAATAGTCTTTTTGGAAACAGTATCATCAGTCAGCTCATAGATGGATCCAAATGTAGTTTGTTTGTCACATATCACAAGAAAAAAGTAAAGGTGCAGGTGAATATACTGTGCCTATAAAAACATTGTACTCTTTACTAAGTCTTCAGTGCAGCGATACCAACCTTGTGCTCTTAGGGGCAAATACACCCCTTCAGAGCACTTCATGAGGTGCTACCTAAATTTGTTTGATTCTAGCTCCTCTTGCTATCCCTGGATTTAGAAGTCTGCTGATCAGAGGAGTTGTCCCCATGCAATCTGGTGCATGTAAGGCAGAGCACAATGGCAAAAAGAAAATGAACTGGCATTGCCAAGACCCCTCTTTGGCCCTACAAGAAGTGCCTCAAGTTTCTTTCCAGCTGGAATTAGAAATGGAAAAAGATTGGAGTAACACACTCCTTCCCAGAACAAAGAGCCAAAATGGAGGGGAGATCTGATCATATAAAAGGGAATCACAGTGAGACACAGTAATTCAGGTGCAATGTCTCGAGATGTTCACATCCATGCATCATGGCAGTACAGGATGATTTCATAGCATGGTTATTTTTGTCTCCCTGCAACTGCATTTGGTGATGAAGAAGCACGCTATCTCTAGAAGGTTGAGCACCACTGTTTTACAGTAAGACATTTTCAACTGATTAGGAGAGAGCAGCCATGTGCTACAGATTGAGAAGTTATTGGGCCAATCTAGAGAGGGGCTGAGCTATTAACTTCAGTGGGAGGTCCAGGTTTTCAACACATTCTTTGTGCCATCTAGGATATTGCCATTAAATCGAATCAGGGATACAGTTCATGACTTATTTGGGTTGGTAGATGAGTTAATACTTTGGCATAATCATTCTGACAAATACTAGAAGGATAAAGAGGATGGGATGGAAGGTGGAATTTGCTCCTGGTAAGAGACCTTTTGGTCACCTTTTCACCAAAGCTCTTTCACAGCTCTGTATTGTGATATAATTTCTTGAAGAAATGCCACCTGAGATCTTATTTCAAAGAATGTTATGAGTGTCTAAGCTACCATAATAAGAGAAAGGGTCACTGAGTGCCGAGACAATAGCCAAGAAATTAATATGACATAGATGGAAACATCTTTACATACCCAGCATAACAGAGGATCACTATGTTAATGAATGAATTAAAATATCACAAGATAGCCTCCTCTAAGATGCACATATAGTTGTACAATATGGTCTCCTTTCACAGACATATAATAAAAATGTGAAATTTACTTACGACAATGATAGTCCCATTAGGTAAAATACATGGGGGGCTGAATGTTGTCTTTGGTGTAGTTGTTGTTGTGGTAGTGGTAGGTGTCAATGGTGTAGTTGTTTCTGTGGTGGTAGTGATAGGGAAATCAGATATAAATACATCACTCATTGCTAAAAACATTACTATGTTAACTACATATGCTGACCCTACCATATTGCGTCTTGTGATAATGATCTCTTTTACATGATGTACTGTGAATCCAAACTATTCCAGGTGACATAAATATAGATTGTATTATATTATGGAACATTACTACATCCCAGGATCTTTAAATTCACCTCAGTTTCACATAAATTGTCAATGTTAGAATTCAGCATAGGACTGGGGGAAACAAGGACTGCACATATATAAGGAAAAGAACCAAATGTGATTATTATTATGCATATCCAGTGAGGCAGTAATCACGCCTCCCACTCAAGCCTTACATGTGGGAGAGACGTAGAAATAATACACAGATAAAGGATGCTGAATATATAGTTACATTAACCCCTTAGCCCATAAATAGCTCAGCATCACTTGCCTAAAGAGCAGTCAAGGAGATACTCTGCACACTTTTTAATACCAGTTTCAGCCTTCTAAAGTTTGCAGAGATAGGTGTGAAACCAGCTTACACAGGAGTTCTGTCTATAGCTTCCATGTCCACCTTGCAATATCTGAATTT
>VOCN01038100.1:0-10012 GCA_007922305.1 Dermatemys mawii
CCAGTGGTTGAACAGGAAAAGGAAATCTATGCCTTTTGCAGTGCCAATGATTTGGAGAGAGCCAACAGATCATACCAGCAATTGTTACTTCTGCATGGTGCCTCCAATTGGGAAAGGTGTGTCAAAGAAGAAAAAGTGGACTGTGCATTATCCAAACATTCCATCAGCTATACGCCCAATACCCCATGGAGAAGGACTGCCGGTTCCTGATGCACCAGAATCATTCTCACTTGAGTCAGACGAGGAAGAGGATGAAACTTCTGGTCCTGAACCATCAATGTCACAGGACTCACATTTTCTCCCATCCTCCTCCTCTGAACCACACCTCATAACACAAGCTGAACTGAATGACCTTGTCAGGGATTTGGAACTGCCCAAGAGTAAGGCAGAGCTGTTGGGCTCCAGACTACAGCAGTGGAATCTCCTGGCAGGTGATGTTAGGGTTTCCATGTTCCGTGACCGTCAAAAGGATCTTGTCCCATTCTTCTTCATGGAAGGTGATCTTGTAGCCTGCAACAACATCGATGGTGTGATGGCAGCCCTCAACATGGTTCACCATCCAGATGAGTGGAGACTCTTCATTGATTCATCGAAGACGAGTCTTAAAGCTGTTTTGCTGCATAATGGCAATGTTTTGCCATCAATTCCAGTTGGTCATGCAGTCCATATGAAGGAAACCTATGACAACATGAAACAACTTTTGAGGTGCATAAACTATGACCAACATCAGTGACAGCTTTGTGGCGATTTAAAGGTTGTTGCTCTCTTGCTTGGTCTGCAGACTGGATACACAAAGTACTGCTGTTTTCTCTGTGAATGGGATAGTCGTGCAAGAGATTCCCACTACATCAAGAAAGATTGGCCACTCCGACAGTCATTGGAGCCTGGGAGGAAAAGTGTTCAGCATCCACCACTTGTTGAATCAAGGAAGATTTTGTTACCACCCTTACACGTCAAGCTGGGTCTGATGAAGAACTTTGTCAAGGCCATTGACAAAACACAAGCAGCTTTCAAGTACCTCCATGGAAAATTTCCAAGGTTAAGTGAAGCTAAGATAAAGGAAGGTGTCTTTGCTGGTCCTCAGATTCGTGAACTTCTTCCAGATGATGCATTTGACCATGCACTGCGTGGCAAGGAAAAGACGGCATGGAAAGCCTTCCAGTCAGTGGCAATACATTTTCTTGGAAACAACAAGGCAGACAACTACAGGTTGTTGGTGGAAAACGTCCTCAAGGCATACAAAAGCCTTGGTTGCAACATGTCACTAAAGATACATTTTTTGCACTCTCATCTAGATTTTTTTCCACCGAACTGCGGAGCAGTGAGCGACGAGCACGGCGAGCGATTTCACCAGGACATTGCAACAATGGAGAAACGCTATCAGGGCAAATGGAGCCCATCAATGCTTGCAGACTATTGCTGGACAGTGACAAGAGATGCTCCATTTAATGAATACAAGAGACAAGCCAAGAAGCGCCGAGTAGACACTGAATAGGACTAAACTATGTACATAATAGTTTTTTGCCTTTTGTTTCATAATACATTTTATTTATATAACCCTTTTGCTGATTTTTAAAGTGTTACATAAACAGGACAGGTGAAATATTATCATGTAAAACAACCATAAACACATGAAAAGACCTAGGTTTACAATTTATGATTAAAACTCTACTATCTACACAATATACATAGACATAAAATGTAAAAACTTAAATATCTTAGAATCAGTAGCCAATCAGTTGTTTTAATTGTCATATTTGAATTCAGCACATCAAAATACATAATAAATATCACATTTTATCTCTGAAGCAGACGACTTCTAAAAAATTGTAGACCAGTGTAATCTTTGGCAGTGCCTACTCCCCAGTATCAATTTTAAATGTAAGATTTGGACAATTTACAGTCATGAATGTATCCCACGGGGTGTGTTGTCTGTTCTACTAAGAATATAATCCCAAGAAGAATGGGCGTCGTTGTTTTTACTGTTCTTGGTGACCTGCATGCTATTGCAAAATATCTCATTTTGCGGCATCTTCTACATTTTGCCTCATTGGTGCTAGCTGTGGCTTGGTATCCTGCCACATCTTCTGCAGCTTTTCCAAGCTTCCCCCACAATTCTTCCCCCAAGGTTCTTTGGTTGCCCACTCTCTAGCTGTTCACTCTTCTTATATTGTACATTTGGTCTGATTGCTACTTTTTTTGTCTTTTCTCTTTAGCGTCAGTATAGTCTGTTGCAACTTCCCCTATGTTGCTAGTATTGCTGTTACTTTATGGCAATCTGGGTCTAACTAGAGCTGTGCTGATTCTTAGCATCTCTTATGCCAACGACTCGCCTGTCTCTTATTAGTTCTTCTTTTAACATTTTGCATTTGTAATGTTCAGCAAGACTATTTATATTAATAAAAGTCTCAGCTGTTTTTCCCGTTGTTTTTAGTACCTTCTATTAAATGGCTCTTTCATATATAAATTCTGTCTGCTTATGAAATGGGCAGCAAAATCCTCTGTCCCTTGGGAGTATTCTTTCTTTTCTTCATTAGTGAGGGGTAGGGCACAGAAGATACCATCATCAGCCATGGAAAATATCAGGGCATTAACCTGGTATTGTGCTAAGTATGAGTCTGAGTGTTGAGGGATCAGAGTCTTAAGGCCTATTGGAGATGGTGGGTGAAATTTTGCCCCAGTTTATGTTTGAATTAAAGTAATAATATACCACTGAGAGGTATTTTGGGGCTAGACTATATACATGCTGCTCATTCACTGGGCTGGTGATGTTTTATTCTACCATAAGACAACAACAAAGGAGGATTGGCTTCTTGGAAGGAGGAAGAGAGGAGGTTCATAGGATGTGTTTTTCTATTTCATGAAGTCTGAATACTTTAATATGCTCATTTTGTGAAATGAGCTTTGAGTATATTTGCTTCCTTAGCAGCACATGGTGAATATTTTCATTATCTTTTGCTGGGCTTACCGTTTGACTGGAAGTTAATTTGACAGCAGTCCGCAGATATGTTGGAGGTGCTTTGAATGTATTGTGCTATATTTGCTGTACTTCATAACTTGCTGTGCTGATGTATTTTACTTCAGTTGAATTCTGTTTGTGTGGGGGAAAATGCATCCTCCAAGCACAGAGTATGTTCTCTTTACACTTTGAGGCTGGATTATTTGTTCTGTCTGGGTTCAGATGCTGTATTTTATTTTTGTAAACCATGCTTGAAGCATTCTCATTGTTCACCGTGCCTGAAGTTTCTTTGCCAAGCAGGTAGATGAAGAATGACTGGATGAAAGGTGGGATAATTCAAAGGAGGCTCATGTAGATGTATAGAAATATTGTGAAAGGGGTGGGGAGGATGGCAAAGAATAAAACGAATTATACAGAAGAGATCTGAAAAGACAGCACTAGATTTTGTTTTTGACTTCCCCATATGTGTTTAGGATTTTTTCTGACTTCCACTGTAGATTTAAACAGAGAGAAAATAAATATATGGTCAGAAAAGACCAAAGGAAATCAGTATTGATTTCCAAAGAAATAAAAGAAGGCACTTCAGAAAATATTCTTCAGATAAGAAGGCTTATAATAGATTCTTGACCACAATAGATTTTGGATATGCTGGTAGTACAAATAGCAACAATAAATGAATCAGTAATGAAGGCTGCATTTTTCTGAATGCAGTTGTAGTAGGAGGAATATTTCCTTATAGTATTGTTAATCAACCCATGAAATACAAGGCCTATTGCAAGGGAAAATAATGGACTTTTTGTTATAGAAATTAATGAGCTAAACAATCAGAAATTTGAAATGATCTATACAAGAAGTCAGGATGTAGCTACACTAAGAGTTCAGTGGATTCTGTTCTTATCATTTGTTTCAAATGCCACTACTGCACCTTTTGATTTTCACTCAGCCTCAGAAGAGGTTGTGCCTGGGCCAGCAGAATCATAGAATATGCTTTACTCTATATTAAGAAAAGGGTGACATTAACTGTGTCACTTGGTCCTCTATAGTCAAAGAAATAATCAGATGTAATCTTCCAGTGTAAGAATCAAAGGTCTTTACTCATTTGGTAGCCCCTTTCATGAGAGAACTGTGGACAAATGCTGCAATTAAATCTTTCATTGAAATTACTGAGTCACAAGAATAACTCTTGAGTTTTTTCCATGGAGAACCATACTATGGAGAAGCTTTTCAAAAATGGGTGCTATGACCAATGGAAATAGCTGGGTTCTTTTGAAAACCAAACTATTTATTTAGGTGCCTGAAAGTGGATTTAGAAGCCTGGATTTTCCAAGCACCCATGTTTGGGAATATTTGATCTGTAAATTCCATGCTCTTTCATATGTGAGTTGGTGAGGGATAACGTTAGTGTTCCAGTTGTGATTCAGAGAATGAAGTCATGCAGTATTTACAGACTGCAGTGTTGTTGTAGCTGTATTGATCCCAGTGTACAAGAGAGACAAGGAGGTAGAAGTGGTGGAATTGCGGGTACTGCTGCACCTCCGGGCTTGAAGTGCTTTGCATTATATACAGGATTTACAGTTTGGTTCAATGGATCTCAACATCCCCACTATAAAAAATGTTCCAGAACCCCTGCAAGGTGGATAAGATAATAGCTTTTACTGTGACAACTTCTGAAGGTGAGAGAGACTGGCTTTCAAGTTACGCAGAGCTCTTCTTCAGGTCTAGGCTTTATACTGTGTAAAGGTATTTGCAGTGTGCGTGGAAGATTCAGGTGAATGCACTCTTTGGGAAAAATAATGATCATGGATGTTGACAGAGTCTCTTTTTGCACGTTCAAAAAAAGACCAGTCACATGGGCTATCAGTAGGAATTCTGATAGGAAAGCACAAAAATCACTACTAATAATAAACAATATTTGTCATTTTTATAGGATTGGAACACTAAGGAGGTGCAGAAGCCAAATAAATGTTCAGCCCAGCATTGCTCATAACCCACACCTGACCCATACCTTCAATGTGTATTTCTTTTGAAAAAAAGGTTTGGTTTGGTTTGGTTTTGAAAAAGGAGAATTCACCCCCCGAACAAGTTGATAGGATATAAGGTTAAATGTTGCCCTCAGTTATAGCAGGGGTATTCAGACTTTCTCTTGTGAAATCAGTGGTCTTGCCAGATTTATAGCCTGACAATTTGTCATTGTCAGATCCATGGTAGTAAACTGCAGTGTCACAAATACTATATAAATGGTCCCATCCAGATTGCAGTGAAGCCAATGGATTTTTCCCATTCTCCATGTTTCAAAGGGAGCACAATTAAGCACTAAAAGAAAATTTTTTTGTAAATATTGGAAAGGAAGCAAAAAATATACATTATGGGTGTTTTTGTGAAACAGAGTTAATGGAGTTTGGCAGCAGCTCTTTACATTTTTGTACTAGCTCACTTGTGTAAGTGCCTTTTGAGTAGAAGCTGCCAATTGTGCAAAATTGTGTTCAAGTATGTAACTACTAGCCATTGGAGACTGAAATAAATTAGATTTGTACTTGAATCCCAGAGTCAGTGCCTTTCTCTGACAAAACATTACTGATACATCAGTAGGGTTTAAATATGGCTATTTGTGATGTTAGAAACCTACTTTGTAAATCATTTATAAATAAAAATATTTTCATACAGAAAAGCATAATGAGTATGTCAAGGAGAAAAGCAACTGGGTAAGACAATAGCCTCATATCATACAACTGACATGTTGTATGATAATATTATTAATATCATATTTAGTGAAACTGCAGAAAACTGTTAATAGAATTACAATCCTGATAAACCAACCCTTCAAAACACAGTTTTTTTGAAGGTTAGATCATCTGTCTGAGTTCATTAGGTTGGTGATAAGTAGTGGCCATACTTCTTCCCATGTACAAGTAAAAAATTAAACCAACAAGCCTGTAGGATTCAAACTCCAGCAAGCATGAGTTCCAAAGGAGTTGCTGAAACAACAGTTATGCATTTAGAATGAGAGCCTACTCTCTGATGAGCTCAAAGTTTGGCTTTGGTGTGTATGAAACTATGTGGGGTTGATGTGAATCTCTGGCAAAAAGTGAAATGGGAGTTTGAGAACGTTTATTGCACTAGGGACCAAAACACTGTCAATATCACTTGAGGATGTGGTTTTTATGAATGGAAAGGTAAGGGACTGGATGGCTTGGGCACTGATAATGAAACCTTTTACCTCTAGTTTGTTAGTTAAACCAAGTCCAGATCAGAAGTGACCAAGGCCCCAATCTTGCAGTTTGTTGCATGTGGATGGCCTGCAGGATCATGGCCTTGGTTGAATTGAGTGATGAAAGAATCTGAGTCTCAGCCCTGAGTCACATCATCCAGGTACCAGTCCACCTTGACTTTCCCTCTTGGCCCCATATAAGCAGGCCTCGCACCACAGGAGGACTGAGCCCTGGGGCTCCTGGGGGTTTTCCTTAGTCTCTCCATAGGCAACTCTGGGCAGGGACAAGACTGCCCCTATTCCAGGATACCCTTTTAACCCTTCATCACTGCAGTTCATTTAAACATATATTCAATTTATTTACACCAAAACCCATTTCTTTGGGTATTGCAAAACACTTACAGCGTGAGCATTGTGAGGAAATGGGTTGAGTGTGGTTTAAACTGCAATAAACTCTACAGTTTAAACTGCAATAAACTCTACAGTTACTACAACATTTACTAGTCCAGTGTTTTCTTCCTGGACCTCAATGTGCTGTTGTGACGCTGCTGGTGTGGCACTTGGCCAGGATGTTTTGGACTCTGTGTGACAAAACCTATTCTTCTCCTTCTGTTCTGGCCTCCGGTCAGGCTATGTTCCCCTCTGGGTCTGCCACTTAATGCTTTCTGGACTGGCAATATCCCCCCTCCCTCAGTGGGTCTGGCACTTAATACCCTCCTGACAGACTTTGCGAAAGGGGCCCATCGCTTCCTCTCTCTCTAGATCAGTGTAGATCCTGCCATGAGAGTGGGAGACTCACTCCACCACTACTGGGCTGATGTTTCTCTGTCTCCAGTTGCTGCTCTAACTCGTCAGGCTGTTGCACTCTCCCTGACTCTGCTCTGGACTTCAGCTCTGCTCTGGGCTGCTACATGCCCTCCAGTCCTTCCCGAGCAGGCCCAGCTCACATGGATGAGGGTCCTTGGTCTCTCAACTCCTTCATTGGCCTGGTTGGTTTGTCAATCTGTCTGCTTGGAGTGCTAGCCTCTCCCTGTTGACCAAGAGGCCCAGGATCCTGACTCCTCTTTTGCCCGTCCCCTTTCTCGTAGTATTGGGAAAGGGCCAACCAAAAAAACCACTAAGTTTCAATGAGGAGCCAACAGCCCCCCTTACACGTGTCAAGAGGGAAGAAGGTATTTTTGACAGCATTAGGTTGGTTACTGTACAGAACAGGGCCCATGTGTTTCAGTTTTGGCTACATCTGAAGCAGTAATCTCAGCTTTCAATTCCTTTTCTCCTGTCTCTATTTTCCTCATATTAAAAATGAAAAATAAAATATACAATTTCTGTATTTTGAAAAAGATTCTTCAAAGAACACTGTCAATTTGAATTCTAGCGAACTTCAAGCAATGAGCTAATAGGAGACCTAGGTACTAAATCTGCCACCCTGAGCCCTCTTGCCAGAGAGTCGCTTGGGGCATGTGTCTGGGGAGCACAGAATCTGCCTGCCTACGGTGCGTCGGATCCTGGTGTCCTTCCCTTCACTTTGACCCCCCCATACAGAGTAGCCCTGCACAATCTGGCTCTTGGCTAACAGTGAGAGGCACAAGGATAAGATGTGAAATATTAAGAAAGCAAGTCTCTCACGGAGGTCACGGAACTCATGGACTCTGTGACTTTCTGGGACCTTCATGACTTCCACAGCTGCAGCTGCCACTGTGGTTGACCCCAGGGAAGCGCGAGCAGCTGGCCCCGAGGCTGCCCAAGCAGCAGCTAGTGCCACTGGTCCCAGCGGGCACCCGAGTAGCAGCAGTCGCAGGGCCAGTCCCAGAGCAGCAATCCCGAAGCAGCAGCAGCAGTCCCAGGGGCAGCCCTAGAGCAGTGGGCAGCCAGGGACATTGTGCCCACCCACTGGAGCAGGAGTCAGCTAGCAACCCCCTGGGCCCTCCAGAGCAACCTGGGGCCTCAGAAGCAGTTAAGATTTAGTCAGGGGTGTTTTTAGTAAAAAACATGGACATGTCACAGCCTGTGAATTTTTATTTATTGTCCGTGACCAGCCCGTGATTTTTACTAAAATATCCCTGACTAAATCTTAGCCTTCATTATTCAGCATACAGTTTGTACTATTTCTATATTAGCACATGGGTTAAGGATAATTTTATGCCGTGCATCTAAAAATAAAGCTCCTTGGTAGACTTCCACACAGACTAATCATTGTTTCTCACACACACCCTTGAGTAATCTGAATGGGAAAGCATGCTCAGTACATTTATCAGGGTGAGAGCTTTTACTACTCCATGTACTGAAGGCTGGTAAAGTTTCTGCTGGCTGCTGAGGGCACTTTGTTTGAAAGCTCCCCTACAGCGCTCAGTCTGTGACACTGTCAAGCAGCTGTCAAGCTTAAGACCCTAAAAGATAAATGTCTCAGCTAGAGCGCCTTTCCTTAAAGGCCGACCTGGCCTCTACATGAAACAGCACATTGAACCAGGATGCTGACAGGTGCAATCATCTTTCTTCACCTGATTTTCAGCTTCTGTCAGCATGTGCAGTTTATGTAACTACTCCCAACTGCTCCGGTTTGGTCAGATTTTCTCCTTTAGTGACTCCCAACTGCTCCGTTTGGTCAGATTTTCTCCTTTAGTGACTCTTGAAGTGAAATTTGACCTCTAATGGTTACTTTACTTGATTATAACCAAATTTCTAGTTGTAAAGGGGTCTAAATCACTATTTTTATCATTTCAGCCCACTTTGCTGAAGTGAGTTTCAACAATCAAGACAAAAGATGAGAAACCTTGTTCTCTAAGTGGGTACTTGGATTTAAAAGCAGAACATATAAGCTTTTTACAGTGGCTAAAGGAAATGGGGTGTTATTTGCCAAATGTATTTTCTTTTAATGGATTTGTTACTCAGGAGCCTGGATTGCTCAAAATCTTTTATTTTAATCTTCATTTTTGAAACAGTTCAACGGTGCCATATATGTATGTTTGACTAAGTCTTCTAAGCATCAGATTGAATACCAGTCTCCTCTTCCTCCATAGCCCCAACAGGGATTTAGGGTGGAACAGAAGTGGCTAAAATTCAGCTAAAGGAATTGCCCTGGATCTACACTAGAAAAAAAGTAAAGTTCAGGTCAGGCTAAACTATCATGTGTTAGCTGAGCCTCACTTAAACTTGACTACGTTTCCTGGTCAAGACAAATCCAAAGTGAGCCTCCAATAACACCAGGCTCATGCCCTGTTTTTTGAGGCTGAAAGTCTACAACCTTTTTTGTTTTCTAGACTAGAGATCTTTGAGATAAGGCACATGAGAAGCCCAAAGAGTCCAGATTATTCTTGCAACATACCATCATACTTTCCCCATAATTTCCTGTGTGCATGGAATGCCCTCCCTAACCTCCTTTCAAATCCCTCCTCAAGATCCAATTACACTGCTCTACAGCCAAAATGCTTCTGAAATGAATGTAGTCAAACTTTACTAATTCTGGGTCACTGAGAAAGACAATGATGCTTAAAATTGTTGATTGGCTCTAGTTTTCAAGATATGCTATTGGGTCAGGATATACAACCCTTGACATGGGAATGACGGAGGATAAGTGAGTTATAAAGGGAAGAGATCTCAATTTAAACCAGAAATGACTAAAAGACATCTTTGACTGGATCTATGAATAAATCTATGACTGGGTTTGGACAGTACTTGCTTTTTAGGCAAAACAATGAATGATGCAATCTGAAGCTGGTATTGCATCATACATGATATGAATTGCATCATGTTATTCCTAGAAGTCATGGATGATGCAATCATAATGAAGCTTACATCACTTTGCTGAACAAATTGCCCTATATCAGCTGTAGAAATCATACAATGTC